>CM055121.1:116874226-117074557 GCA_029206835.1 Rana muscosa
TGGAATTAAACTGGAATCCAGGAAAGGTAGTGTGGTGGCTCTCACGGGGGAGCAGGGCGCCTATTGCGCGCCTCTCGGATCGCTTGTTCTTCTCTGTCTAGCCATTGTGCAGCTGCAGGTGGCGAATCAAAGAAGTGGACTGTCCCCATCACTTCAAGGCGCAGACGGGCAGGATAAAGCATGGCATATTTCAGATCCAGATCTCTAAACCTGCACTTGACATCCATAAACTTGGCCCGTTGTTTCTGCAGCTCTGCTGTGAAGTCTGGAAACAGGAAAACCTTGGCATTATCCATTTTTAGGGCTGTAGGTTGTAATCGGGCTTGGCGCAAAATGGCATCTCTGTCCTTGTAATTAAGGAGTTTAAACAAGAAGGGTCTTGGAGGAGCTCCAGGTGCAGGAGCCCTGGCAGGGACCCTATGCTCTCGCTCCACAGAGAACATGGGGGAAAAGGTTTCCTTGCCAAAGGCATTAACCAGCCAAGTCTCGATAAACTCCACTGGGTTTTTACCCTCAATTCTCTCTGGCAGACCAATCGCTCTCACATTATTTCTCCTCATCCTATTTTCCAAATCTTCCAAGCGGGAAGAGTGCTGAGAGAGAAGGTGGTTATTATACATAAGGTCCCTCTGCATGGGTGCCAAGTCATCCTCTATGGAGCTTACCCTGCCCTCTACAGCCGATGTCCTCTCTCTAAGTTTTTGGTTGTCTTGTCTCAGAAAGGTAATTTCTGCTTTGACTCCCTTAATCTCCGTGGTGAGCGCAGCTATGGAGAGGTTACAAGTTGTCAGCACTGTGAAAATGTCCCTCAAAGTAGGCTCACTATTACTGGGGCTATCGGGGCCTTGCGGCCTAGCAGAGGCCCCCTCTGGAGTACTCACTGTGTCCCATGTAAAGGCCGCGCCAGCCGGATCGTCCAGAGGAACTGTGTCATCTGCCTCCGATCCTCCCCCGGGGGAATCAGTGGGTGTACTGAAGGAGGCCATAGGATCCGAGGACAGCGGCATAGAGAACAGTTTCTCTGCTCCCTCCCTGTGTCGATCTCTGGCGGAACGAGCATCCAGGGCGCCATGTTGTGCCACGAGATCCACCGACCGGGACGAATTCTGCTTCTTGGTGGCCGACATCGCGGGACAAACGGGCTGGTAAAGGTATGGCTATGCTCCGGGACCCTTCCGATAACCGCTGAGCCAGCTTTAGAACAATATAATTTAGATCCACAGGATGATTTGGCGGATTTTCGGCGGAGCTCACTGAGAACACGTCCGGCTACATCCGCTGCCTGGCCACGCCCCCCTTTACAACCACTTTTACCTAGATTAAGGCTTACCTGTAGGTGCTCGAAATATCTTCTAAACCTCCATTTTTTAGGAGATATTTACAATAATAAAGGGCACCGATGTCTACGGCGCATGTGCCGTAGACAACGTCGCAGGCGCACTTTAGAAACGGCAATCAAGCCGTTTCTAAAGGAGGCTGTGCCGTGACTGGCGGCTCCCGCTGGCATGCGCCAGAGCCGTGATGCCCGGAAGTAACCCCCGGGAGAGATGTCGGCCGCCGGAGCTGTATACGAGGACGGCTGTGGGGCTTCGATCTGAGGCGAGTATTACATAATGAGCTAGTATGCTATGCATACTAGCTCACTATGCCTTTGTCTTGCAGGTGGTGTTTTTTTTTTTTTTTTTAAAGTGGGTTTTCAACCATTTTAACAACCAGCTATTCACTGTATATACGTTGCACTAATTTTAACACAACACATTTAAAACGCATGATGCTTTTTAGAGCACAGCAGTGTGAAATCGACCTAACATGGATTATCTTGTTACAATAGCTCATGAAAGTGAGTAGGATAAATTAGGTGGCCTGGTCTGATAAATCACATTTTGTTTTACATCATGTGGATGACTGGGTGCGTGTCCGTCACTTCCCTGAGGAAAAGGTGGCACCAGGATGCAGTATAAGAAGAAGGCAAGCCGACGGAGGCAGTGTGATGCTTTGTCTAGAGGAGTCTATGCCTTGACAGGTTAGGGCTGTTCTGGTGGCAAAAGAGGAACCTATTCGAAAGTAGGTGGATGATCATAATGTTATGGTAAGTGGCCATAATGCAAAGAGTTTCAGAGCGGATGCAGTGCAGCACCATTCACCTGGGGGTATACTACATACCACGGCCACAGCATGTGTTTGACCCTGGCTGCTGCAGGGCAGCCCAGCCATACCCAAAGAAATGCAAGGAAAGAAGTCCCCAACCCCTTTTTTTAAATCGCATCGTGTTTTCCCACATCTGCTAAAAAGCAGCAAGATTTTGTACACATTCCCCGAACACAGTAATGTGAACAAGTCTTAGACTGGGGTGACTCAAGAATCAAATACTTTTCAAGGGAGCTGTGATTGTTAAAAGGTCGAAAAACATTGCTTTAACCACTTCCAGACTGGCTCATGCCGATATACATCGGCACTTTGAAGAGGGAAATCGTTGTTATGGCAGCAGCTTGCTGCCATAACCCTGGTATCCTCTTCTTTAGTGAGCGGTCCGGTTTCAGATAAAAGTGGTCTCTGCGGCGGATTCGCCGTAAGGTCACTTTTATCGGTGGCGGGATAGCGCCCCCCCCCCCCCCCTCCCGCCGCTCTCCAGTGCCCTCCGCCACTTACCGGAGCCGCAGGCAGCTGCAAAGGCGATCGGATTGTTCTCCCTGTTAGGTATGGAGATGAGTGAGGGGAAGATGGCCCCCACCCGTCTCCATACCATTGCAGGGCAGAAGCGACGTCAAAATGTCACTTCCGCCCAAAGCTCTTAAAGGGACATTTTTTTTTTATTATTGCATTTTAGTGCATGAGATCTGAGGACTTTTTGACCCCAGATCTCATATTTAAGAGGTCCTGTCGTGCTTTTTTTCTATAACAAGGGATGTTTATATTAACACTTTAATACTGAGAATTGATATAATGAATATCACCAACATGGTAAAATGTATCCTTGGCATATATTTATGTGGAAGCTGCTAGGTTGAGTAAACCCAGGAAAACATGGAAGGTTGAGTAAGTTGCTTTTACTGACTGAAAAGTAGATAATTATTTAATAGTCCTTAAAATTTAACAACACATCAATAAAAATACATCTGTTAAAGTGGATTTAAACCCCAACAACAAACTTCTCTTGTTTGCTCCCTTTGTCATTTTAATATACAATAGAAAGCATTTTGTTATATTCGATAAGTGCAAAACAATACCATCTGAACAGGTCAGAAATTCAGAGCTGTCCTGCCACATCTCAAAGAGGGGAATTAGCCCTTCTAGATGTTATATTGGGATTACAGAATGATTACCGATTATGTTGCAAAGATAGGAGAGGATGGGTGGATCTGAGTATCTAGCAAAAGCAAACTGGGTAGGGCTGACACCACTCGGTCCCTAAAAAAAACTTTAAGTTTCAGTCTACAACAGGACTTAGGAGAAGATTGCATTTCTGGCTAACCAACAGTTCTGCAGTTATTTGTAAAGGTATCTGTAACGGCACCCCAATATCCAGGGGATTAACGCCGTTTACGATGTTCCCTCTCCTAGACACACATCCACTCGCTACCGATATCCACAGCTAAACGACCCTTTCCTATAGGAGCCGACCCCTCTGGAAGAAGACGAGACGCACTCTGTCTCTTCTGTAGTAGGAATGAATTTATTATTGATAAACATTGTAACTTTATACACAATTCAAGGCACATGATTTAACATGAACAAGGGCCCAGCTCCACCCACACATACCAAGACTCAACACCTCATCCTGACGTCTGCTAGGCTTCAAAAGATCCCAACACAATAGAATATACGATCTCCAATACACATCTTTTCACAAAGGGTTGGCAGCCAGTCTGTCTGGCACTTTACAATACACACAAGGACAGGCTTAAATGAACAATAGAAATGCAAAACAACTTAATTCCTCACAGCAATGATACTTAACCCCCACATACAGTATACATCCAATCTATATACAATGTATATACAGCCTTGAATATGGCTATCACAGACCATATCGGGGGTTTCTTTTATTCACCCTGTGTCCAAAGTGACCCCACTGTCACACATCTCCCCTTTCGGCAGGGGACTAACAGAGGAGGGGACCCCAGACGGGTCTACTCCGAAGTTAGTCCATGGGTCCATTCTTCCAATGCTGGTTACCACCCAGTACCACAAATGAATTGCTCCAAGCAGAGCATTACTTACCCAGCCAACCTCGGCCTCTCTCAGAGAACATACCCGCCGCTGGGGAGAAGACAGGGTGACTGGGCTCAGTCCGTCATGCTGTTGGGGATCTGGGTCGACTGCCCGGCATCCCTGGGGTATACAAGTGGAGACTGAAGTCCCATCCACTTGTGGTAGGTGGAAGTCCCCCAGTACTTGCAAAGCAAGGCTGACATCCTCCTGTCTCAGTGTCACACCATTTTCTGGGGTTGTGTCAGTGAGGACTGAAGTCCCATCCAATACCACAGGAACTCCCTCTTCTGTTAGTTGAGAGCCGAGGCCCGTGGCACTCGGCTCTGTTGCCAGCTCTTCTGCTGGGTTGCTGTGAGTGGAGACCGCAGTCCCATCCACCGATATCTGCTCAAGTGGCAGTTGTGTGCAGCGGCCAGTAGCATTCTGCCCTGCTGCCAGTGATTCAGCTGGGGGTAAAAGCTTTACCACCCCAGCTTGTTGCTGGAGAGAGGGGCCAACTGCCCCGGCTCCCTGAAACTCCACAGTTGTTTCCGGTGCTGGGCAGCACAGGTTGCTATCACTCTGCCCTGTTGCCAGTACTCCTGCTGGGGACTCCACACCATCTGCTCTGGCTACCTGTTGGGGAGGGAAAATGGCTGCTTCTCCTCCCTGCATCTCTGAAATCCACTCAGAAAGAGGAACCATCACCTTCTCAACTCGGGCCTCCAACACTGCCACGGGTGTAGAGCAGGGGTCTGCAGTACTTTGTCCTGCTGCCAGTACTTGAGCGGGCGATGCATAATTCATAACATCCTCTGCACAGTCCATTAAGTCCATACCTTCTGTAATCTGTGGCTGGGGAGATGAGCCAACTGCCCTAGCTCCCTGGAACTCCATATCATCCACTTCGGCTTTAAGGGTGGCAATCTTCAGATTTTCCACTGCTGATTCTTCAGCCAGGCTAGCTCCCTGGAACTCTATATCATCCACTTCGGCTTTAGGGAGGGCAATCTTCATCTTTTCCACTGCCAATTCTTCAGCCAGGCTAGCTCCCTGGAACTCTGTATCATTCACTTCGGCTTTAGGGAGGGCAATCTTCAGATTTTCCACTGCTGATTCTTCAGCCAGGATTTCATAGTTGTCAACTGGTAATTCCTGATAGTCCCAGGCAAAGGGAGCCCCACCCTGCTGCTGAGCAGAGTCTAGCAGCTGTTTGTAGGCAATCTCCAGCTCCCATTCCTGAACGGCCAGAAACTCCAAATCTTCCTGTGCCCAGTGCCCTTCCGAGACATTCAGTCTTTGTTCTCTGTGCTCCATTATTTTCTCCAAACGCCACTCCTGATCACTCCCAAAGTCAGGGTCCTCGGACAGCCTCCAATACAACAATCCCAGGCCATTATAGTCAAAGCCTTCCGTGGGGCTGTCATCCGCTGACCATGGGCACTCTTGGGCTACATACCACCGGAGGGCTCTGTAGCTCTCGTCCAACCGCATCTCTGCCCGGATCAGCCTGCTTAACTCAGCTGTCCACTCCTGCTTCGGTTGTTCCCCCAATAACAGCATTCGTACTTCATACTGCGACCAGTACCTTACATGGATGGAGGGGAGAACTTTTCCCTGGTGTTGCTGCTCGAGGGCTAGCACTTTCTTCCAGAGTTCGCAGCGGATCGAATCCGACCATCCCAGCAGGACCTCCTCTGATACTGGTCCTCTATGCTGTATCTGCATCTCTCGCAACCTCCTTCTGAATTCCTTTTCCATGTCGGCTGGTATCTGTATCTCTCCTCTCCTTTCAGTTGGTGCTGCTTTTTTAGGTGTTGTCTCTGATTGCCGTATTTCCGCCATTCTCTGCTCATGTTGTCGCTCATCCTGCCGCTCGATTTCTCTAATGGCTTCCTGTATGGCGGTCTCTGATGGGTTAGCACCATATAATGCCAAGCGCTTTCGAACTCGTTGCTGAAACAAATCTTCAACTGACCGGGGTCCTGCATCACCATTCCTCTGGTTCATCTCGGCTCTCAAGTAAGTCTTTCAGCGTGACTTTCCTGCAGGCTGCATAGCTTGGTCATTCACTGTGGTGGCTTGGAGTGTCCCAGGAACTGGAGGGAAAATCCCGCTGCTGCCAACCAATGTAACGGCACCCCAATATCCAGGGGTTTAACGCCGTTTACGATGTTCCCTCTCCTAGACACACATCCACTCGCTACCGATATCCACAGCTAAACGACCCTTTCCTATAGGAGCCGACCCCTCTGGAAGAAGACGAGACGCACTCTGTCTCTTCTGTAGTAGGAATGAATTTATTATTGAGAAACATTGTAACTTTATACACAATTCAAGGCACATGATTTAACATGAACAAGGGCCCAGCTCCACCCACACATCCCAAGACTCAACACCTCATCCTGACGTCTGCTAGGCTTCAAAAGATCCCAACACAATAGAATATACGATCTCCAATACACATCTTTTCACAAAGGGTTGGCAGCCAGTCTGTCTGGCACTTTACAATACACACAAGGACAGACTTAAATGAACAATAGAAATGCAAAACAACTTAATTCCTCACAGCAATGATACTTAACCCCCACATACAGTATACATCCAATCTATATACAATGTATATACAGCCTTGAATATGGCTATCACAGACCATATCGGGGGTTTCTTTTATTCACCCTGTGTCCAAAGTGACCCCACTGTCACAGTATCCTGTAGTGAGGTAATATTGGGGCTACCATTGCCCACCTGCCATTGCGATTCAGAGTCTTTGATCTGGAACAAGTGTGCTAATTAGGAGTTCTGGCTTAAATTTGATTTTACTTGCTTCACGCTTGTTCTGGATCAGAGACTTTAAAAGCCAGATAGCCAGGTCTTTAGCATTTAAAAAAAAAAAAACGGTAAGCAATGGTAAGTTCATATGGCTACCACTACAAGTTCCCTTTAACTCACAGACATGATAGGGGAAGAGATGAGAGAAGGCACAGCTTACTTGTATGTTACAATTAGACTGAAGGATCTGATTTTAGTTATTTTCTAACATATATCACGCATGTCAGAAGGGAATTCAGAAACATCATCTTATGTTTTTCTTTTAAAACAGGATTTTTTTTTTCCAGGACAACCCCCCTTTCTTGTTCATACATCACGGGACACAGAGCAGCATAGTCATTACTATGTGGGTTATATAGAATTACCTTCAGGTGCTGGCACTGGCAACTTCCAAAACAGGAAGTACCCTCCCCTATATAAGCCCCTCCCATCCGGGAGTACCTCAGTTTTTTGCCAGTGTCTAAGGTGTTGGCCAAGGTTAACATGTATTCATCTGGGCTTGTGTACAGGTTCTCTGGGCCTTAGCAAGCTATTCCGGATCCGACCAAAAAAGCTTCATAGCTAAACGGTCGGTACCCGGGCCTTCCAGAGAAGAGCAGGGTTTTGCCTGTAATGCCTCTCTTAGGAGGGCTGGACCCTGGGATCCAGAGCTCTGGTCATACCCAAAACCAAGAGGCTATCTGTGCAGGGTGCTATACAGGTCCAGGGGAGTGGAATCCTTGGGAACCCGGTCCCTGAAGGTCTAGTACAATGCCTGCCGTGAGAGGTGAAGTTTGGGCTTCTGTGGACCAAACAAAGTCCTGCGGCGGGGAAAAGGTAAGTGGGGGCCCCTCAGGAACTTGGTTCTATTGAGGGGACCCCCAAGCCTAATATGTCTTTCTGCCCGTTACCTAAAAGGTATTCCCGCTAATAGCTGTATATGCCTAAGAAATCCTAGAAATGTCTTTTCATAAGAGAAGTTTTAAAAACTGTAAACCTGGAAATGTTTTTCATAAAGGAGGTTTTAAAAAAACAAAAACAAAAGTGCGGTACCTGTGTTTGTCCACTAGAGGCCACTGTGGAACGTCTTTTTTTCTTGGGACTACTCCTTCCATGGTGAAAGTCCAGGCAGATGAGTGAGCTCTCTATCAGGGAAGCTGCATTCCTCTGTCATGCTGCCAAGTAGTTTCCTTCCATCCCCGAGTCCTGGTGAAACAGGGACCCTGGCTCCTCTCCCTACAGGGCGCCAAGAGCGCACACGTGCACGCGCGCGCGCGCACACACGCTTTCTTTTTATAGATTTAGCTTCAAAAAGTGGGCGGAGCCTGGCGGATGACATGCTCTGTGCGCCCAGCGCTTCTGCGCATGTGCGGGCGTCCCAGCAAGATAAAAGGACTCAGTCCACGCTGCTTGCTATGGACACAGAGCATGAAAAGGAGCTGGTAGCATGGTATAGGGGCTTACAGCGGGCGGTTGATACAGGCATCCCCAGAAAGACGCATTAGTAGACACCCACTGATATACATAGCAGCAAATTGCATTAGACTATTTCAGTAAGGGGTGTATTGCGGCTGGAATACCTCAGCTTTGAATTAAGGAATATGCCGCCTAAAAAACTCAGAGATATACCTCTCAGGAAGTGTAGGGGGTCTCCATCGGGCTCTGAGGATCTGGAGCAGTCATCTGCACCCTCCTCCCCTGAGAAATCAGAGGTTAATACCCATAAGGAACCCCCGGGAGTGCCAGGTACTGCGGCTGTCCTCAGTCCACCTGCTCCTGCATATATAACAGAGGAGGTTTTTGCCTCAACTCTGGAGGGATTGGAGCAGAGATTGGCAGCATTGATCGCTTCTTCTCTACAGGAAAGAAAGCGCGCCAGATCTCCATCACCTCCATTAGAGTGGCTGTTGGCAGAGCAACAGTCCCAGGAAGGGACCGACCTACCTGAAGGGGATCAGGAGGAGGTTAACTCTGTTTTTGAGGAATCGACAGTAGATGAACTATTTTCAGCATCACAGACTGAAAGATTGTGGGTCCAGACCCTAACTCACATGGTTCGATCTGCATTTAAAATGCCTCTTGTTGAACCATCAACTACTGCTGTCTCCTCATTGGGGTCGCTAAAAGCTCCCCAGGTTAATTGCTCCTTTCCAATACATCCATTATTGGAAGGACTTATATACCAGGACTGGGAACATCCTGATAAACTATTTGTTCCGCCTAAAAGGTTTCCGGTGATCTATCCCATGGAGGAAAAGTTCACCCAGAGATGGAATATTCCTACGGTGGATGCAGCCATCTCTTCTGTGAACAAATCACTGACATGTCCAGTTGATAATGTTCAAATGTTCAAAGATCCAGTAGATAAAAAATTGGAATCTTTA
Organism: Rana muscosa; assembly: GCA_029206835.1. Lineage (NCBI taxonomy): Eukaryota > Metazoa > Chordata > Amphibia > Anura > Ranidae > Rana > Rana muscosa. The sequence goes on from CM055121.1 coordinate 116,883,613, forward strand.
TTAAAATCTGCTTTTTCCACAGCAGGGGCTGTTACACAGCCAGCAGTGGCAGCTATTAGGGTCTGCCAAGCTTTAAAGTATCAAATGAAAATGGTCCTGAGGGATTTGCCAGACCAGCAGGCCCAGGCTCTGGCTGATCTGCCTAGAGCATTATGCTTTGCGGTTGACGCCATCAAGGATTCTATCCATCAGGCCTCCCGCCTCACGCTGTCTTTGGTACATATGCGTAGGCTTCTGTGGCTCAAAAACTGGTCTGCTGAAGCTCCCTGTAAGAAGCTCTTAGTTAGCTTCCCATTTCATGGGGAATGCCTTTTTGGCGAGGACCTGGATAAGTATATCCAGAAGATTTCCAGTGGTAAAAGTACTCTCTTACCGAGTAAGAAGAGGTCTAGGGGTCCATCTTTTAAGAGGACTACCTCTCCTCCTATCCCTGCGACGTCTGCTACTAAGCAGTTCCGACGGCCTCCTCGGTCAAACTCAGGGCGTAAAAATCAGGGACAGTCACAGGGTAATAAGAAACCCTGGATCCGAAGGGGTACTAAACCAGCCTCCAAGTCTAGCCTATGAAGGGCTGCCCCCACTCAAATGGGTGGGGGGAAGACTTCAGTTGTTCGCAGAGACCTGGCGGGAGACGATCAAAGACAGATGGGTGCTCTCCGCAGTAACTCTGGGATACAAGTTGGAGTTAAAAGAGTCTCCTCCTTCCCATTTTATGTGGTCAGGCATGCCAAGAGACCCTCTGAAAAGAGGGTCTCTCCTATTGGCGTTAGAACAACTATTGCTCCAAGGAGTAATTATGGAGGTTCCTATGGAAGAGTGGGGGTTGGGTTTCTACTCAAACCTTTTCACAGTCCCGAAGCCAAACGGGGACATAAGACCCATATTGGACCTAAAGAGTCTAAACAAATTTCTAAACGTCCGGTCTTTCCGGATGGAGTCGATCCGATCGGTCACCGCTGCCCTACAGGGGGAGGAATGGTTAGCCTTGATCGACATCAAAGATGCTTACTTGCATGTTCCCATCTTTCCAGGTCATCAAAAGTTTCTACGCTTTGCAGTAGAAGGGCGCCATTTTCAGTTCAGAGCCTTACCATTCGGTCTGGCCACAGCACCACGAGTGTTCACAAAAATTCTGGCCCCACTGTTGGCCGATCTAAGAACACGAGGTGTAACGATAATGGCATACCTAGACGACCTGTTGTTGATGGACCACTCAGTTGCCAAGCTAGAAGTGGTAATTGTCGATACAATCAAGTATCTAGAATCTCACGGTTGGGTCATCAACCTGGACAAGTCAGCCCTACAGCCAGTGAAAAACCTGGTATATCTAGGGCTACGGCTGGATTCAGACCAGAGGAAGATTTTCTTACCTCTAGACAAGGTATCCTCTTTGAGGGGCTTGGTCCGTCTGCTTTGTGCAAAAAGACAGCCGTCCATACGCCTGTGCATGAGGCTGCTAGGAAAGATGGTAGCATCATTCGAAGCTGTGCCATACGCCCAATTCCACTCAAGGAATTTACAGAGGGCCATATTGTCAGCCTGGAACGGAAAAATTCAGGCTCTAGACTTCCCGATGGCTTTGTCCCCTTCCGTTCGGAAGAGTCTCTGCTGGTGGTTGATCCCCCAGAATCTCCAGAAGGGAAAACCCTTCAGTCCGATATCTTGGAAGGTGGTCACTACAGATGCCAGCCTTATAGGCTGGGGGGCAGTACTGGAGCAATGGTCTCTCCAGGGCAGATGGTCAAATGTAGTAAAAACCCTGCCCATCAATCTCTTAGAGATACGAGCAGCCCGGTATGCCCTAGTAGCCTGGACATCCAGACTCCAAGGGTCCCCTGTCAGAATTCAATCAGACAATGCCACAGCAGTGGCATATATCAATCATCAGCGAGGCACCAGGAGTCGTGCAGCCCAGAGGGAAGTAAGTCACATCCTGGAATGGGCAGAAAAGCATGTCCCATGTATATCCGCTGTCTTCATTCCAGGGGTGGAGAATTGGAAGGCGGACTTTCTGAGTCGCCAACAGTTATGCCCAGGGGAATGGTCCCTTCATCCCGAGGTCTTCCGAGCAATATGTCAGCGGTGGGGAACACCGGATGTAGATCTGCTAGCATCCAGATTCAACGCAAAGGTGGACAGATTTGTCTCCCGGACAAGGGATCCCCTCGCTTGCGGCTCGGATGCTCTGGTGTTCCCTTGGGATCAGTTCAGACTGATATATGCATTCCCTCCGCTACAATTGTTGCCTCGACTCCTTCGCAGAGTCAGGTTGGAGAAGAAGCCGGTGATCCTGGTGGCTCCAGCGTGGCCCCGAAGGGCCTGGTACGCGGAGATCATCAAAATGTCTGTGGGGAGTCCTTGGACCCTTCCACGTCGTCCGGACCTGCTTTCGCAAGGACCGATATACCACCCTTCCTTACTAACTCTAAGTTTAACGGCCTGGCTATTGAATCCCACATCCTAAAGAAGAGAGGTCTCTCTAACTCTGTGGTATCAACTATAATCAATGCCAGGAAGCCTGTATCCAGGCAGATCTACTATAGAGTTTGGAAGGCGTACATCACTTGGTGCGAGGCCAGAAAATGGCATCCACGTAAGTACGTTATAGGCAGAATTCTGGACTTCCTGCAGTGGGCTGTAGACAGGAAGTTTGCCTTAAGTACTATCAAGGGCCAGGTTTCGGCCTTATCAATACTATTTCAAAGGCCCCTGGCTATGCATTCACTTGTCAAATCCTTTATGCAAGGGGTGACTCGTATTATCCCACCGATTAAAGCTCCCATATGCCCATGGGATCTAAATTTGGTTCTGTCGGTTCTGCAGAAGCAGCCGTTTGAACCTTTGCGGCACATTTCCTTGGTTCTACTCACCAGAAAATTGATATTTTTAATAGCCATATGCTCGGCTAGAAGAGTGTCGGAATTAGCCGCCATGTCCTGTAAGGAGCCATATCTGGTTATTCATAAGGACAGAGTAGTATTACGCCCTCACCCAGCCTTTCTTCCTAAGGTGGTATCGAGGTTTCACTTGAACCAGGATGTGGTTCTTCCTTCTTTTTTCCCCAAACCAAGCTCGGTAGAGGAAAAGTTATTGCATTCTTTGGATGTAGTAAGAGCAGTTAAAGCTTATCTAAAAGCCACTGCTCAGATTCGTAGAACAGATTCTTTGTTTGTTCTGCCGGAAGGCCCCAGAAGGGGTCAGGCAGCATCAAAATCTACTTTAGCCAAGTGGATTCGACAGGTCATAATACAAGCCTATGGCTTGAGAAGTAGACCACCTCCGTTCAAAGTTAGGGCGCACTCCACGAGAGCAGTTGGAACTTCATGGGCAGTGCATCACCAGGCCTCCCTGGCTCAAATTTGTAAGGCCGCAACATGGTCTTCAGTACACACGTTTACTAGGTTCTACCAGGTGGACGTTAGAAGTCAGGAGGATGTCGCCTTTGGGCGCAGTGTGTTGCAGGCCGCAAAAGATCCTCATGCCTGATGGCGCCCAGCTTATGTATGGTGTATCCCCCCCCCCTCATTTGGCATTGCTTTGGGACGTCCCACATAGTAATGACTATGCTGCTCTGTGTCCCGTGATGTATGAACAAGAAAGTAGGATTTTTAAAACAGCTTACCTGTAAAATCCTTTTCTTGGAGTACATCACGGGACACAGAGCTCCCACCCCTCTTTTGGGGACACGTATTGCTTTGCTACAAAACTGAGGTACTCCCGGATGGGAGGGGCTTATATAGGGGAGGGTACTTCCTGTTTTGGAAGTTGCCAGTGCCAGCACCTGAAGGTAATTCTATATAACCCACATAGTAATGACTATGCTGCTCTGTGTCCCGTGATGTACTCCAAGAAAAGGATTTTACAGGTAAGCTGTTTTAAAAATCCTACTTTCTCCTTGTCCACTGCATCAGTTTTAATAACTGAGCATTTCTCTATAAACCCCCCTACGTGTATATGACATACTTACATATTTTGGGTTAGCTGTCGATGCCGGAGGCTCCAATTGTATAGTGACTGGGCCATCGTTCTGTATGTTCACTTGCATGTATGCTCCAAACTTGCCATCTAGAAGAGAGCACAGCAACATTTACTGCAGGAAAATTACAAAGCAGGTAACCAAAACTGAGTTTTTGTTTTCTGAGCACATTTAAACCAAAAACGTACCTTATTTATCGGTGTATAACACGCACCTTAATTTTATGTGGGAAGTTTCAGGAAAAAAAATTACATTTTAAATAAAGAACTTTGAAGCAAAATAAGGGTCAGTGCCCATCTGCAGCCTCACCAGTGCTCATCAATGCAGCCTCACCATTGCCCACCACCACCCCTCCCTTTAGAATGTAAGCTCTACGAGCAGGGCCCTCCTTTACCTTTTGTATTGAACTGTACTGTAATTGTGTTGTCCCCCCTATACCTTGTAAAGCACTGCGTAAACTGTTGGCACTATATAAATCGTATATAATATAATAATAATAATCATTGCAGCCTGACCATTTCTCATCAATGCAGCCTGATCTGTGCCCATATGCAGCCTCACCCTTGCCCATCATTGCAGCCTGATCAGTGCCCGCAGCCTCACCATTGCCCATCAATGCAGCCTGATCTGTGCCCATATGCAGCCTGACCATTGCCCATCATTGCAGCCTGATCTGTGCCCATAAGCAGCCTCCCCAGTGCCGGATTACACAGAGCCGGAATCTCCTGTTTAATCTGCGCTCGCAGTCACACACAGTCCCGTCTCCTTGGCCGGCTCTTATGATAGACAGAACACTGGTCCAATGCCGGAACATGTGACGTCTATCCTAAGAGCGGAAAGTCCAGGAGGCAGGACTGTGTGTGATTGCGAGCGCCGAGTAAACAGGAGATCCCGGCTTTGTGTAATGCGGTGGTGCTCGCCCCTCCTCCCCTCCGAGGCAGCCAGGTACAATATATCGGCGTATAACACGCACACGCGATTTGCCCTCACATTTCAGGGGGAAAAACTGTGTGTTATACGCCGATAAATACGGTAATATATTTCAGCCTGTCAACAGTTCGTAGACACAGTAGCTGTATGCATTTTCTCTTCAGGCTTCTTTTACTTTATTTTTACCTGGTGATCTGGACAGTAAACCCTTCATAACCCAGGGTAGCAACTAGGGATGAGCTTCGTGTTCGAGTCGAACATACGTTCGACTCGAACATTGGCTGTTCGATCGTTCGACGAAGATCGAACGATTTGGGCCGTTCGCGCCAAATTCGAGTGACGCGAACGGCCCACAATGCACTACGCCATCGCAGTGTCATCCAGGCGCTGTGATTGGCCAAGCATGCACTGTGACCCCGCATGCTTGGCCAATCACAGCGCCGGCAGCGAGGAGAGCAATGATTGGCCACAGGCAGGATGCCTGTGGCCAATTATTGCTGAGGGTGTTTAGTACACGCCCCACACTATAAAAGGCCGCCAGCACGGCGGCCTAGTGTAGTGTGTTCCGGAGCAGGGATAGAGTAGCATAGGCAGGGACAGTGACTGTTATTTCTTTCTTGCTTAACCTGGATTCCTTTAGTTTAGGGAAAGAGAAGGATAGGTAGGGAGAGTGTCAGTGTGTTTTGTGCTTCTGCTATAGTGTGCTTAAAAAAAAACATTTATTCTAGGGACAGAAAACTCTAGGTAGGGACAGTGTCAGTTTCTTTCACTCTGCAAGTCCTTGTTTCCAGGGACCTGGAAGGACAGTGAGTGAATTGTCCTTTTGCTATATTGTGATTAAAAAAAACATTTATTCTAGGGACAGAAAACTCTAGGTAGGGACAGTGTCAGTTTCTTTCACTCTGCAAGTCCTTGTTTCCAGGGACCTGGAAGGACAGTGAGTGAATTGTCCTTTTGCTATATTGTGATTAAAAAAAACATTTATTCTAGGGACAGAAAACTCTAGGTAGGGACAGTGTCAGTTTCTTTCACTCTGCAAGTCCTTGTTTCCAGGGACCTGGAAGGACAGTGAGTGAATTGTCCTTTTGCTATATTGTGATTAAAAAAAACATTTTTTTCTAGGGACAGAAAACTGTAGGTAGGGAGAGTATTTTTTTTCTTTCACTCTGCAAGTCCTTGTTTCCAGGGACCTGTAAGGACAGTGAGTTAATTGTCCTTGTGCTATATTGTGCTGAAAAAAACATTTATTCCAGGGACAGAAAACTCTAGGTAGGGACAGTGTCAGTTTCTTTCACTCTGCAAGTCCTTGTTTCCAGGGACCTGGAAGGACAGTGAGTGAATTGTCCTTTTGCTATATTGTGATTAAAAAAAACATTTTTTTCTAGGGACAGAAAACTGTAGGTAGGGAGAGTGTTTTTTTTCTTTCACTCTGCAAGTCCTTGTTTCCAGGGACCTGTAAGGACAGTGAGTTAATTTTCCTTGTGCTATATTGTGATTAAAAAAAACATTTATTCTAGGGACAGAAAACTCTAGGTAGGGACAGTGTCAGTTTCTTTCACTCTGCAAGTCCTTGTTTCCAGGGACCTGGAAGGACAGTGAGTGAATTGTCCTTTTGCTATATTGTGATTAAAAAAAACATTTATTCTAGGGACAGAAAACTCTAGGTAGGGACAGTGTCAGTTTCTTTCACTCTGCAAGTCCTTGTTTCCAGGGACCTGGAAGGACAGTGAGTGAATTGTCCTTTTGCTATATTGTGATTAAAAAAAACATTTATTCTAGGGACAGAAAACTCTAGGTAGGGACAGTGTCAGTTTCTTTCACTCTGCAAGTCCTTGTTTCCAGGGACCTGGAAGGACAGTGAGTGAATTGTCCTTTTGCTATATTGTGATTAAAAAAAACATTTATTCTAGGGACAGAAAACTCTAGGTAGGGACAGTGTCAGTTTCTTTCACTCTGCAAGTCCTTGTTTCCAGGGACCTGGAAGGACAGTGAGTGAATTGTCCTTTTGCTATATTGTGATTAAAAAAAACATTTATTCTAGGGACAGAAAACTCTAGGTAGGGACAGTGTCAGTTTCTTTCACTCTGCAAGTCCTTGTTTCCAGGGACCTGGAAGGACAGTGAGTGAATTGTCCTTTTGCTATATTGTGATTAAAAAAAACATTTTTTTCTAGGGACAGAAAACTGTAGGTAGGGAGAGTATTTTTTTTCTTTCACTCTGCAAGTCCTTGTTTCCAGGGACCTGTAAGGACAGTGAGTTAATTGTCCTTGTGCTATATTGTGCTGAAAAAAACATTTATTCCAGGGACAGAAAACTCTAGGTAGGGACAGTGTCAGTTTCTTTCACTCTGCAAGTCCTTGTTTCCAGGGACCTGGAAGGACAGTGAGTGAATTGTCCTTTTGCTATATTGTGATTAAAAAAAACATTTATTCTAGGGACAGAAAACTCTAGGTAGGGACAGTGTCAGTTTCTTTCACTCTGCAAGTCCTTGTTTCCAGGGACCTGGAAGGACAGTGAGTGAATTGTCCTTTTGCTATATTGTGATTAAAAAAAACATTTATTCTAGGGACAGAAAACTCTAGGTAGGGACAGTGTCAGTTTCTTTCACTCTGCAAGTCCTTGTTTCCAGGGACCTGGAAGGACAGTGAGTGAATTGTCCTTTTGCTATATTGTGATTAAAAAAAACATTTTTTTCTAGGGACAGAAAACTGTAGGTAGGGAGAGTATTTTTTTTCTTTCACTCTGCAAGTCCTTGTTTCCAGGGACCTGTAAGGACAGTGAGTTAATTGTCCTTGTGCTATATTGTGCTGAAAAAAACATTTATTCCAGGGACAGAAAACTCTAGGTAGGGACAGTGTCAGTTTCTTTCACTCTGCAAGTCCTTGTTTCCAGGGACCTGGAAGGACAGTGAGTGAATTGTCCTTTTGCTATATTGTGATTAAAAAAAACATTTTTTTCTAGGGACAGAAAACTGTAGGTAGGGAGAGTGTTTTTTTTCTTTCACTCTGCAAGTCCTTGTTTCCAGGGACCTGTAAGGACAGTGAGTTAATTTTCCTTGTGCTATATTGTGATTAAAAAAAACATTTATTCTAGGGACAGAAAACTCTAGGTAGGGACAGTGTCAGTTTCTTTCACTCTGCAAGTCCTTGTTTCCAGGGACCTGGAAGGACAGTGAGTGAATTGTCCTTTTGCTATATTGTGATTAAAAAAAACATTTATTCTAGGGACAGAAAACTCTAGGTAGGGACAGTGTCAGTTTCTTTCACTCTGCAAGTCCTTGTTTCCAGGGACCTGGAAGGACAGTGAGTGAATTGTCCTTTTGCTATATTGTGATTAAAAAAAACATTTATTCTAGGGACAGAAAACTCTAGGTAGGGACAGTGTCAGTTTCTTTCACTCTGCAAGTCCTTGTTTCCAGGGACCTGGAAGGACAGTGAGTGAATTGTCCTTTTGCTATATTGTGATTAAAAAAAACATTTATTCTAGGGACAGAAAACTCTAGGTAGGGACAGTGTCAGTTTCTTTCACTCTGCAAGTCCTTGTTTCCAGGGACCTGGAAGGACAGTGAGTGAATTGTCCTTTTGCTATATTGTGATTAAAAAAAACATTTATTCTAGGGACAGAAAACTCTAGGTAGGGACAGTGTCAGTTTCTTTCACTCTGCAAGTCCTTGTTTCCAGGGACCTGGAAGGACAGTGAGTGAATTGTCCTTTTGCTATATTGTGATTAAAAAAAACATTTTTTTCTAGGGACAGAAAACTGTAGGTAGGGAGAGTATTTTTTTTCTTTCACTCTGCAAGTCCTTGTTTCCAGGGACCTGTAAGGACAGTGAGTTAATTGTCCTTGTGCTATATTGTGCTGAAAAAAACATTTATTCCAGGGACAGAAAACTCTAGGTAGGGACAGTGTCAGTTTCTTTCACTCTGCAAGTCCTTGTTTCCAGGGACCTGGAAGGACAGTGAGTGAATTGTCCTTTTGCTATATTGTGATTAAAAAAAACATTTTTTTCTAGGGACAGAAAACTGTAGGTAGGGAGAGTATTTTTTTTCTTTCACTCTGCAAGTCCTTGTTTCCAGGGACCTGTAAGGACAGTGAGTTAATTGTCCTTGTGCTATATTGTGCTGAAAAAAACATTTATTCCAGGGACAGAAAACTCTAGGTAGGGACAGTGTCAGTTTCTTTCACTCTGCAAGTCCTTGTTTCCAGGGACCTGGAAGGACAGTGAGTGAATTGTCCTTTTGCTATATTGTGATTAAAAAAAACATTTTTTTCTAGGGACAGAAAACTGTAGGTAGGGAGAGTGTTTTTTTTCTTTCACTCTGCAAGTCCTTGTTTCCAGGGACCTGTAAGGACAGTGAGTTAATTTTCCTTGTGCTATATTGTGATTAAAAAAAACATTTTTTCTAGGGACAGAAAACTGTAGGTAGGGAGAGTGTTTTTTTTCTTTCACTCTGCAAGTCCTTGTTTCCAGGGACAGAGAAGGACACCTGAAGGTAGCCCTTATTGCTTTTTTCCCATCTCCCTGCAGGCCATCTATTAGAATGTCTGGAAGGCAAACAAGGAGAGGCAGACAGTCAGGAGGCAATAAAAGAGGGCAAGCAGGCTCTGTGTCTGGGGGCAACAGTGCTGGTCGTGGACGCGGTGCATTGTCATCAGCACATGGCCATGGGACACGCTTGTCCTTCTTTTCGGCAGCTGGACATGTTGAGCCACATCATGCCGAAGACTTGGTAGAGTGGATGACCAAGCCCTCCTCCTCCTCCTCATCCTCTCTCACCCAGGCTCAGGGTACTGGAAAAGCAGCTGCCAAAGCGTCGTCTTCCCTGGTATCAATGTCAGACAAATCATCAGTCACTCCTTCCCTAGACCCACCATGTCCTCCTCCTGAGGAGTCCCCCGAACTGTTTCAGCACAGTGTTGGGTACATGCTCCAGGAGGATGCCCAGCGTTTCGAAGGGTCTGATGATGAAACCCAGCTAGAGGAAGGCAGTAGCGTGAGAGCAGACAGAGGGGATGCTCAAGAAGGACACCAATCTGGCAGTCATGTTCCAGCAGCTGCAGCATACTGCCAGATTGGCTCCAGTGATGAGGAGGGAGGGGATGATGAGGTCAATGACTCCACGTGGGTGCCTAATAGGAGAGAGGAGGAGGAGGAGGATGAGGAGGAGGCACATCTCCAACGAGGCAGGATGCCCTTTGGTGGCCAGCGTAAGGGCAGTACACCGACGGAATCACACCGCAGAGCTCCGCCTGTGCAGGGCGCTGCCTCTGCCCGTCATTCAAAAAGTTCTTTGGTGTGGGCCTTTTTTGAGGCTAGTGCATCAGATCGCACAGCTGCTGTTTGCAACATATGTCTCAAGCGTATATCGCGTGGCCAAAACATCAGCCGCTTGGGTACCACATGCCTGACCAGACATATGTTGACCTGCCATGCAGCTCGTTGGCAAGCCTACCTCAAAGACCCACACCAAAGAACAAAGCGGACCTCTCCTTGCACCGCATCAGCTGGGATCTCCAACCCCACTATAACTTCAGTCCTCTCTGAAACATGCACTGAGAGGAATGAAGGTGTAGAATTAGGTGTGTCACAGCCAAGTACTTGCGCCCACTCTGCTAGCAGTACACCGACGTCCGATTCTAGCAGGCAAATTTCCCTGCCCCAGCTGCTGGACCGTCGAAAGAAGTTCACTCCCAGCCATCCACATGCCCAGCGGTTGAATGCTAGCTTGGCTAAATTGCTAGCGCTTCAACTGCTGCCTTTTCAGTTGGTAGACTCGGCCCCCTTCCGTGAGTTTGTGCAATGTGCGGTTCCTCAGTGGCAGGTTCCCAAACGCCACTTTTTCTCACGGAAGGCTATTCCGGCTCTCTACCGGCATGTGGAAGGCAATGTCTTGGCCTCGCTGGACAGGGCGGTCAGCGGTAAGGTGCATATTACCGCTGACTCATGGTCCAGCAGGCATGGACAGGGACGTTACCTTTCTTTCACGGCCCATTGGGTCACTCTTTTGGCAGCTGGGAAGGATTCAGGACAAGGTGCAGTAGTGTTGGAGGTTGTCCCACCGCCACGCCTCCAAAATGCTACTACTGGTTGTGACACACCTCTCTCCTCCACCCCCTCCTCTTCTTCTTCCTCCATGGCCTCTTCCTGTGGTTTGTCCTATGAACCAGCGGTGCTCCGTAGCCGTTCACGGGGCTACGCAAGTACGCAGGCAAAAAGATGCCATGCCGTGCTTGCGCTGGTGTGTTTGGGGGACAGAAGCCACACTGGGGCAGAGGTCCTGTCTGCTCTGCAGGGCCAGGCCGAGAGGTGGTTGACGCCACGCCAGCTTAAGCCAGGAATGGTGGTTTGCGACAATGGCACCAACCTCCTCTCCGCCCTCCGACAGGGACAACTGACCCATGTGCCCTGTGTGGCTCACGTCCTTAACCTGGTGGTGCAGCGGTTCTTGGGCAGGTACCCGGGCTTACAGGATGTCCTGAGGCAGGCCAGGAAAGTCTGTGTGCATTTCCGCAGATCTTATAATGCCAGTGCTCGCCTGGCTGAGCTGCAAAAGGAGTTGAACCTGCCCAAGAACCGCCTTATATGTGACATGCCCACCAGGTGGAACTCAACGTTGGCCATGCTGCAGCGGCTGCACACGCAGCAGAGGGCCATCAATGAGTACCTGTGCGACTACGGCACCAGGACAGGGTCAGGGGAGCTTGGTTTTTTTTCTCCACGCCAGTGGGGCATGATCAGGGATGCATGCACTGTCCTGGCACCATTTGAGGAGGCCACGAGGATGGTGAGCAGTGACAGTGCATGCATCAGTGACACTGTACCTCTTGTCCACCTGTTGGAGCACACGCTGCGTGGAATAATGGACAGGGCACTTGAGGCAGAACAGAGGCAGGAAGAGGAGGACTTCCTTGCCTCTCAAGGCCCCCTTTACCCAGACAGTGTTCCTTCTGTCCCACCCATCGCACAGGAAGAGGAGGAGGAGGAGGAGGAGGAGGAGGATTGTGTCAGCATGGAGGTGGAGGCTGGCACTCAGCATCATCAGCAGCAGTCTTTTAGGGATGATTTACAGTCCCAAGAAACCAGTGGACTTGTACGTGGCTGGGAGGAGGTGGCTGCGGATCATGTCGTCCTTAGTGACCCAGAGGACTCCGGAGCGAATGCCTCAGCAAACCTACGCTGCATGGCCTCCCTGATCCTGCAAAGTCTGCGGAAGGATCCTCGTATTCTTCGGATCAAGGAGAGGGACCATTACTGGCTGGCCACTCTCCTTGATCCACGGTACAAGGGTAAGGTTGCGGACCTTATGTTACCGTCGCAGAGGGAGCAGAGGATGAGACAACTCCGGGAGGCCTTGCAGAAAGGTCTGTGCAACGCGTTCCCAGAGACTGGGAGGTTGCAAACTCCTGGTCCTGGACAACGAGTTGCTGAGGCTTCGGCCAGTCAAAGAAGGAGCGGTGGGGAAGGTGGCCGTCTGACCGATGCGTTCAGACAATTCTTTAGTCCGCAGCCCCAAAGTATGATTGGTTCCAGCAACCATCGCCAGCGTCTGATAAACATGGTGCAGGAATATCTAGGGGCAAGGTCAGACTTGGACACCTTCCCCACCGAAAATCCTCTGGCTTACTGGGTCTTGAGGATGGATCACTGGCCAGAGCTTGCACAGTATGCAATTGAGCTACTGGCCTGTCCTGCATCCAGCGTTCTTTCGGAACGCACATTCAGTGCTGCTGGAGGATTTGTCACGGATCACAGGGTGCGCCTGTCCACCGACTCGGTTGATCGACTGACTTTCATCAAGATGAACCAGTCTTGGATCACCACCAGCTACCACACACCTGATGCTGATATAACAGACTAATTGATTTTAAAATGTCACATCCCTTCAAGACTGATGCTGATGCTGAGTGCCTGTGCTGTTATGTTGACTGGCTATCCTCCTCCTCCGAGTCCTCAATGATACGATTGATGATGATAGCTTGGAAGATCATTTTTGTTTATGGGTGCCGCCACCAGTGCCTAACGCCCAATTTTTCAGCCCCTGTTTAACAGGGGCGTGTAATTACAATTTTTGAAGCAATACTTTGCAACAGGGCTCATTGCTGTGCTCCAAGTACAGTATCTGTGAGGAGTTGCAGTGTTGTGCCACCAGTGCCTAAGGCCCAATTTTTCAGCCCCTGTTTAACAGGGGCGTGTCATTACAATTTTTGAAGCAATACTTTGCAACAGGGCTCATTGCTGTGCTCCAAGTACAGTATCTGTGAGGGGTTGCAGTGTTGTGCCACCAGTGCCTAAGGCCCAATTTTTCAGCCCCTGTTCAACAGGGGCATGTAATTACAATTCTTGATCTAATAATTCACAGCAGGGCCCATTGCTGCACCCACCAAGAGTAACTGTCAGGGCTTACAGTGTTGTGGCACCAGCACCACCATCAAAGGCCCAATTTTTACTACCACTGTTCAACAATTATATGTAATTAAAATTCCTGATATAATAGTTGACAGCAGGGCGTTCCAGCACCAACCAAGAGTAACTGTGAGTGCTTACAGTGTTGTGCCAACACCAACAACTAAGGGGCCTATTTCTGCAGAGTATATACGGCAGGTCCCTACTTTCAAACATCCAACTTACAAACGACTCCTACTTGCAAACGCAAGAAGACAACAGGAAGTGAGAGGAAATCTACCACTAGGAAGGAAAATTCTCTCCTGTAAGAATAAATATGGGAGAAAGGTGTCTCCTCTGTACTGATGCTTTATCAGCAATCCTTGTTTCAAGAAAAACACCACATTTCAAAAACAGTTGTCATTGGGACGGAAAGTGAGGTGAAATGTTCTGAACAGGGGCACAGACAGCAAAACAAATGTTACAGGGGTGATAACCCTTACCTATGTTTTCCAAAAAGTTTAAAAATAGATTTTTGGGCTGGAGCTACACTTCAACAATGTACCTGTTCAAAATTACAAACAGATTCTACATAAGAACAAACCTACAGTCCCTGTCTTGTATGCACCGCCTGTATACGGCTGTTCAGAGTATATAGGGCCTTTTTTATTTTATGTGCGGGGTTCCCCTTAATATCCATACAAGACCCAAAGGGGCTGGTAATGGGCTGGGGTAGGGGGGGGGGGGGGTCATGGGGTAGCTATGCCATTTTTCTTAAAGAATTTCATCCATATTACCGGGACCAGACATTACATTAAAGCCGCAAGCAGTTTTAAATGGCTTTTTTTTCCTTTAGAAGTGTCATTTTGTGCAGGGACAGTTCTAAACACGGGAAACACGTGGCACTTCACAGGCATACTTTAGACACCCCCCAGGTACGATATTTAAAGGAATATTTGACTTTTTTTTTTTCACTTTATGCATCATTAAAATGACTGCTCCCGAAAAACGACCGTTTTTAAAACTTCTTTTTGCATTGATACATGTCCCCTGGTGCAGAACCCGGGTTCCCAAACCCTTTTTAGGACAATAACATGCATAATAGTTGTTATAATTAGCACTTTAGAATTCGAACGTTCGCATCCATTGTATTTAATAGGGTTCTAATGTTCGTTCGAACTTCCGGTCCGTTCGCGGGTTCTGGTGCGAACCGAACCCGGGGGTGTTCGGCTCATCACTAGTAGCAACACTCAAGCACTGTGCTGTAATAAGGCGCAGCGTTGTCAGCCTAGGGTGGGACTACAGAACACCTTCCTCTCTACTCATCACCATAACAACTGGGGAAGGTGCTTGATGGGGAAATGTCATATTTCCTTAATAAAGTTGTCTCACAATATCTTAGAAGCCTCCAAAGCCTGGTCACCTTAGCTGACTTTGTACAAACGGAATGTCATTACAAACTGACCAAGTCCCTAAAATGTCATGTTGCTTGCAAGGAATGTTGGCCATTTCCTTACATACAAGTCCTGTATATAACACAGCTAAAAACTGAGTATTCATTCTCATCTCCAGAGCTGTATTATGCATGTGTCTGGTCTGATCATTTGTGCCACGCCATGCAAGCAGGCAGGACTCCATGGCAAAAACGCATCTTTAGTGAAGTATTCTTGTTAGATTTTCCAATATTATTGTTATTGTTATCTGTATCCGTCGTTCCTTAATTAAATGTATTTGTGTGACCTCTCTTTGCACATCTCGAATACAACCCCAAAAATTTTAACTATCACGTATGCGTGATAAAACTGTGTTTAATAGTTGACAGCTGGGAAGTTTGATACAATTATTTAAGATTTCAGCTCAGTGCAAAGTAAGGTACAAAGACAGCATTCCTGAAAACATAAACATCTGGTATGATGTAGTATATAACATTTTTGTTCTAGAGTTTAGATATGCATTAAAAATTGCGGGTGGAACCCCACTTTATTTTTTTTTAAGTCAGCAGCTACAAACACTGTAGCTGCTGACTTTTAATAAGGACACTTACCTGTCCTAAGCGCCCGCGAAGTCGGCCCTCCCGAGGCCGATTGCTCGATCCTGGCAGCTCCCGGCGCCTCCATCCCTACTGAGGGAAACAGGCAGTGGAGCCTTGCGGCTTCACTGCCCGTTTCCTACTGCGCATGCACGATTCGCGCAGCGCTTTGTGAATGAGCCGGCTGCTGTCTGGGATACACACAGTTCTCAGAAGGCAGCGCGCCATATTCACCAGAAGACAACACGAGGAGGACGAGGAAGAAGACCTGCCACGGTGGATGAAGAGGCAGATTAGGAACTCCCGAATAGCAACCTCCTTTTCTGGTGAGTAAAAATTTTTTTTTTTTTTCAATTTTTTTGCAGGTTTTTTGTGAATTTTTTTTTTTTTTAGGGTGGAACTCCACTTAAAGCAATTCTTACCAATACAATTTGATTGTGAGGGCTTACCTGAACATTATATTAAATTATATCTAACCAGGCCAGCCTTTGTGTTGCATAGATGTTGGTAGGTTACCATAAAAGAGAATTTTGGGCAGCACAGTTGCTTAGTGGTAAGTACGTCTGCCTTGCAGCACTGGGAACCCTACCAGGACACTATCTGCATGGAGTCTGCATGTTCTCCCTGTGCCTGCGTGGATTTTCTCTGGGCACTCCATTTTCCTCCCACACTCCAAATAAATGCTGATAGGTTAATTGGCTCCTGTCTAAATTGGTCCTAGTTTGTGTATGTATGAATGTGAGATAGGGATCTTAGATTGTAAGCTCCTTGAGGGCAGGAACTAATGTGAATGTACAGTATTTAAAGTGTTGCATACATTTTCGGTGATATATAAATACATGAAATAAAGGAGATCATGCAATTTGATTGTAAAGATATAGGGTCACCTTTTTCTTAAGTATTATATATTTCCTGTATCCAGAAGTGAGAAAATAACCAAGAATAAAGAATAACAAATGTCCATATCACTCAATCACTTAAATTATTTTTTGTGCTTATGTTCCAAAGTTTTCTGTCTTTTTTTTAATCAAATCCCTCCTTACTAATCAAATCCCTACATCCAGCCATTATAAAACCATCTCATCAGCAATCATCTTGAATTGGCTGCCTGAATGGAAACTGTGCTAACAAAAATTAAACTTGAGTGTGTTGGGATCAGAAATACAGTAATCGTGTGAAAATTGCAATCAGCAAGTTACATGATAAATCCAAAAGACAAGATGTTCCCTCGGCAAATAATGCACGGCCTTGGCTGCTCTAACTTCCACCCAAATGATTGCTGAATCGAGAAATAAGTGAAACAAGTGCAGCTGCCACCAGCAGAAATGTTTAAATTGTGCCACTCATTGTTAACAACTCAAATAAAAGTTCTTGAACAGGTTTGATCAAGGATTAATGAGAATGCATAACCTTTTCATTGTTTTGTTACATATATGCAGTACTGTATGAAAAAGAGATCAGTAAATGTAAATAATCTTATGAATCTACATAGTTTCCAACTGTCATTCCTTTGGAACCAAAATTGGTCTATCCTTCTTTTCTCCTCGAATGTCCCTCTTTTAGCTGTGGTGAAGAGAGCTGTAAACATTAGAGGTGTGGAAAACAATCATGTAATCGGTTCATCGCGATGCAACCTTAAACGATTCTGCACCGATGCAGAGAATGGCTACATTGCGATTGCATCAATGACGTCATTGGCCCCATGTCAGAGTCCCCCTCCTCTCCATGCCTAAATGTGTATGTCACACAGAGTGGGGATCTCCCGCTGTGATATGGAGCTTGTATCTGAAACGAAGATCTGTAACAAAGTCCCGCCTCTTAGAGCAGCTCCAATTATAAACAGCACACCGGTTCAATGCTGGGAAATTGAATCAGTGTAATGTATATCATAGGAGCCGGTCTAGGAGGCGGGATAGCGGCTGCCAGGCAACCCAAATCCAAGCTCTGTTTCACAGCGGGAGATCCCCACTTTGTGTGATCCGGGCACTGATGAGGCTGCCATGATGGGTACTGGTAGGCTGGATTGATGGACACTGTGACGAGGCTGCACTGATAGGCTGCATTGATGGGCACTAATAGGGCTGCGCTGATGGGCACTGATAGACTGCATTAATGGGCACTGATAAGGCTGCACTGATAGGCTGCATTGATGGACACTGATGAGGCTGCACTGATAAGGCTGAACTGATGGCCACATATAAAACTGCACTGATGGGCACTGATGGGTTTTTGATTAAAACCATGTGCAGTAATCGTGATGCATCATGATGCATCGCAGAATCAAATCCAATCGAATCATTGACAGGATAATCGTAATCGAATCGAATCGTGAGACCAGTGAATATGCACACCTCTAATAAACGTCATATTTAACTGCTAAAAGTTGTTTATGTTGCATTAAAACCTTTAACCATCCTTCAGATTATTACACTGGCTTGTTTAAACATTTTTTCACCAATTTTGATAATATCATTAATACGGGGCATCCATTATCATTTATGTATCATTCAATTGATTCATTGTCATTTTAATAGCAGTGCAGCTCGGTTATTCTCAATGTGATGAGGCTGCATTGATGGGCACTGATGAGGATGAGTTAATGGGCACTAATGAGGCTGAGTTGATGGGCACTGTGATGAGGCTGCGTTGATGGGCACAGTGATGAGGCTGCGTTGATGGGCACAGTGATGAGGCTGCGTTGATGGGCACAGTGATGAGGCTGCGTTGATGGGCACAGTGATGAGGCTGCGTTGATGGGCACAGTGATGAGGCTGCGTTGATGGGCACAGTGATGAGGCTGCGTTGATGGGCTGCATTGATGGGCACAAATAAGGCTGCACTGATGGGCACTAATGAGGCTGCACTGATGGGCACATATAAGGCTGCATTGAAGGGCACTGATGGGTTTTTGACAAAAACCATGGGCAGTAATCGTGATGCATCCCAGAATTAAATCGAATCATTGACAGGATAATCGTAATCTCATCAAATGATGAGACCAGTAAAGATTCACACCTCTAAAACATCATATTCAACTGCTAAATGTTGTTTATGTTGCACTAAAACCTTTACCCATCCTTCAGAATATTACTTGGGGCTAACACCCAGACAGCTGGATAAAAAGGTATGTATGTAAAGAATTTAAAAAAATAGGCGTGTGTGGGTTGAGGAGTAGGGGCAGCAGGAGGCTGGGCTTTAACATGTTAATGTAATTTGTCCTGTCCTTGCCTTCCTATTGTGCTCCTGTGTTGTCACCTTGTCACAGGATTTTGTACTAACCAGATAGACACTAGCAACTCCCTCACCATGGCCAATGAATGATTGACTTATTAATTTGGCCCTGAGCAGTGGCAGAGACCAATTGGGCCGTACATGCATGTGTGCTAGTACACATGGAAACGTTTCATGTTTACATGCGTACATTGGTAATTACTGCCAGATATGTGGCTCTGGACACACTTGCGTCAGCCAAATGCAGCACAAGTTTACTCTGCAAGATGCTGCTGTGTGTATGAGCCCATAGGTTTCATTAGTGCTGCGTTCTGATGCTTACAAAACTATATGCTGTATACATCTGAACGCAGCATTTTCTACAACCGTGTGGAAGAACCCTAAATGCATATGTTTTTTATAACTGTTAATAGACAAAGTGTAATAAAAATGCCATATAGTTTGATTGTACGACTTTCTACATTTTCTCCTGGGCCCACCAAAATATAAAATGCTTCCAAATGAGACAGAATGTGTTCCCCCATGTTGACGGAGTATGCTGTACCCTCAGAATTAGAATGGGTTCTGTCTGCTGAGGATGAGTAGCACCCAATAAATCAGGACTAAATGCCTCAATCAAGAATTCCTAAGTGTATCTACTGCTAAGTTAGATGTATCGGTCACTGGCTACGTCTTGTAAGCTGTGCCTTCAAAACATCATTTTAAAAGCATTACCTACAAGTCTGATCTAATGCAGTCAATATGCTTGCCGTTACAACTATAAATTGTAACATAACACAGAATGTTGTTTTGTTCTCTACCTAGAAATCAATATCCTATTATTTGTACGATTAAAGTCACTGTGTCTTTTATACTTTAAACCAATGTGCTGCACAAATGTTATTTAAAGGTTAACTCCAATTTTAATTAGAAGAATAAAAAGCCCTTTGGGTAAACTGTACAAACCACAGGATTTTGGCAAACATTTTTGCAGATTTATGCAGTGAAAAAATTGCTATGTCCTTTCTATTTCTGAATGGCGGGGTCAGCCTTTATTTTGGTCACCAGAGCATACAGTATGCTAGTGTTAAAATTAAAGTGCAGTATCTGCATGCCCATAAACATGAATAAACCTTAGGGAGCATCTCATCAAAAATTAAATAGTCAGACATGTAAGATTTGAGATTTCTGGGCACAGTACTATACCACTTTGTGTGGAGAAAAAGACAACGCTCAGATGGATTCCCCGTGAAGGCAAGCAGACTGTGCACTAGTTCATGTGTCCTCCCTGCACCCAAGCACAACATGGAGAAGTAGGATGGAGACCCGGTAACTCCTTCTACCAAATATAATGCTTCATTGATACAGGTAGTGTGTAAAAATTACAGCAGCCTACGCATTTCAGTTGTTAGCCTTAGTCATAGCCATCAATGGTCAAAACCAACAGCCGAAACACGTAGGCAATGTAATTTGTACACGCTACCTGTATAAATAAAGCATTATATTCGGAAAAACTAGTTGCCGGCTCTCCATCCTACGTCTTAACAGTACTATACCACGCATGCACAATCCTGCACTACACACATTCCTACACTACAGACTCCTATTGGTTCGTGCACAAGGGAGTTTTATAGGCATATTATATGCCTAGGATAATTTTCTAGCACTTTCCAGCACCTGTGAAGCAACACATGTAGCGTACTGCCTGCCATACAAGTGAATGGCTGTGCGTTGTCTTGCTCTTGCAAATGAGATGCTCCTTTGTATTGGAATTTAATCGTGCATGTTGCAGGTTCAGAAAGCATCTGGAAATTAGGCTAGACATACAATATGCCTATAAAAGCCCTGTGTGCATGAACCATTACTCTTACATACACATCAGCCTCCTCATATCTTCCAATACAGTTACTAAAAAGCAATGAGAAGCATTCCTTCTGCAGAGACTACTGTAGAGAAGGAGAAGGGAGAGATGACTGCTGAACTGCAAAGGACACACAGGAAAGAGCAATGTCTCTGTGCTGGAGGTGGGACCTTACTGGGGAAAGATGAAGGTGGGATCTCATTGGGAAAAAAATCCACTGTGTGTGTTCTGGAGGTAGGACGTAACGGGGCAAAGACCAATATGTGTGGTGGGGGTGGCATCTCACTGAGGAAAGACTAATGTGTGGGCTGGAGGTGGGATCTCATTTGGAAAAGAGCAATATCTGTGAAAGCAGCACTACAGCATGCTCTGTACAACTAGACTGAATGATCCCCCACTGATAAAGTGAAAGTGGCACTTATGCATTATACTATACATCAATTAGCCATAACATTAAGACCACTGACAGGTAAACTGAAGAACATTGTTTACCTTGTTACATGAATGATGATCTATGATCCATCAATTGACTTTTGTACAACCATGTCTTCGGATTTTCCCTGCTCGATCAGTACCGCTGGCTATTCTGATCAGTGTATTCTGATGGCGGGGAAACGAATACAATACCTCAGCGGAGAGGATTCCCTTCATCCATATTAAGTGTGTGGATGGGGGAATCGAGTCATTTTTGTTTTTCCAATAAACCTACAGTGTGTGGTTCATCGGAAGCCATACAGTCATAGCTCTGTGGCTCCCAGCTGTTCCCATACTTGTATGGAAAATCCCATTAATTTGTTAGAAATTCCCTCCATCATGCATTCCAACGACTGACAACCTTCTCATAGGGGTAAACGGGATTCTCCTTTGCATGGGCAGAAATAAGGGACTGCCTGGGAGTGTTTGCAAGGGCAACTTGGAGGCTACCCATGCGCCACACAGCATGATTTTGTCAGGAACGTGGAAAGATGATTATAAGATTCTTGCGAATGTTGGGTGGGTGAATTAAAAGAGGTGTAAAGGCAGAAGGTTTTTTATCTCAATGTAATTCTATGCATTAAGATAAAAAACCTTCTGTGTGTAGCAGCCTCCCAAGCACCCCTAATTACTTACCTGAGCCCCATCCCTGTCCAGCGATGTCCACAAATGCCTAAAATGTCCAGGACACTCCTCCTGATTGGCTAGACACAACAGTGGCACCATTGGCTCCCACGTCTGTCAAAGTCAGTCAGCCAATCAGGGGAGAGAGGGGGCCGGGTCGGGACTTCGTGCCTGAATGGACACACAAAGCTGTAACTCTGCTCCAGTGCCCTAATAGGAAGCTGCTGACTGTGGGGGCACTCGATAGGAGGGAGGGGCCAGGAGCAGCAAAAAGGGACACAAGAAGAGGAGGATCTGGTCTGCTCTATGGAAAACCAACTGCACAGAGGAGGTAAGTATAACATATTTGTTATTTAAAAAAAAAAAAAGAGAGACTTTACAATCACTTTAACCCTAGCAGCGGGAAGTTGTACACACAGTCCTAGCTGTATATAAATCTGACAAGCCAACTGTTGGCTTTCAAATGGAAGTGACTGAGCAGCTGCACAGCCACCCAATCATATCCGCGGACCCTCCCAGAAATGCTGCCTGACCCCCCTGCTATGTATTCCTCCACTGTCTTACCTGTGGACCCAGGACTCACATGGCAGGTGTCGCTTGGTAGAGGGGAGGGGACCAGCAAACTACCCGAGCTAGTAAGAACCTGGAAGCAATGTGTCTTCCACCCATTCCATTTCTGCTGTCACTTTCCTTGGCAGCTGTGACCAATGAAGAAGAACCTAATGGAGCACAATTTCCACTCAATTATCCTCCACGGAGTGCAGCAGAAGCATCAGGGGTCAAATAAACTCCTGGTGTCTTAATACAGATCACAAAAATGTGTATATCCAGGGCGCTCCAAGAATTTGAATCCTGACAGATAAGGTCTGTGTTGGAGAGGGTAGCAAATCTTCACACACTTTAGGCAGCACTCAGGGAGACAAGCAATCTCTAATGGAAACAGAAAAACAAACAAGGCGCCTCTAAGTGCAGAAGTATAAAACTTTTAATATCCCCTAAAAGGGTTAAAAACACTTACAAGATAGTGGATGAAACAGGCATGTAGTAGGTAAGTGCGTCCAGGAGATGTTCCAGTGGCAGGGCAGTCCCAGTCTCTGATGTTAAAGCTTCCAGGAAAGTCCACGATAACAGCTGACAGCACAATCAGCTGTTATCGTGGACTTTCCTGGAAGCTTTAACATCAGAGACTGGGACTGCCCTGCCACTGGAACATCTCCTGGACGCACTTACCTACTACATGCCTGTTTCATCCACTATCTTGTAAGTGTTTTTAACCCTTTTAGGGGATATTAAAAGTTTTATACTTCTGCACTTAGAGGCGCCTTGTTTGTTTTTCTAATACAGATCACATAAGGGGCTATTGGTCCCCTGTGTGATAGTAAAGTTTAGTGAAAAATACAATTAATTTTTTTTTACACCAAAGCACAATCCCCTTCGCCAATATGAATGGAAACAGTTGTTTTGGCATCTATGTACAAAAGCAGCAACTGCATTACACATTATGTATTAGTGTGTAAAGTAGAGTGAGAACAATAATTTTAGGCCTATTATTCACCCTAGACTGATGACCTGTAAGGGCTTTTAACCACTTCAATACAGGGCACTTTTACCCCCTTTCTGCCAAGACCAATTTTCAGCTTTCAGTACTGTCACTCTTTGAATAATTGCATGGCCATGCAACACTGTACCCATATATTCCATTATTTTGTGTACAACGTGTTGTAGCTCAGTATTTAGATGAGGCATACAACACTTTACTATGAAGTAGTACCTTTGATTAGTTCTGGTTTGTAGGCCTTTCTCATTTGCTCCAAGAAGTCCTGGTAGAATGGTTCAGCGTTCTCGGACGGCATCGCCATGTGATAGTCGGGCTTGTTTCCTTTTAAGACGCACTGCAAAGTAAACTGGCTGACGCACAGCACTTCAAACTGCTTGTCCACAACACTTTTACTCCAATGTTTGCCATTGTCATCCGCAAATATCCGAAGGTTCAGAATCTTTCTCACCCTGCAAGGACAAGCAGCAAGGGTTAAACCTTATGAATAAATCAAATCTAGATTTTCAGAAATTACCACTGCAGCTCATGTACATTTATACCCATTAGAAACCAGAGCAATATTTCCGATAAAAAAAATATATATATAATTTTTTTTTGTTGGGAATGGAGGACAATTCAGGCTTTTTGACAATGTTGTTTTGCAAAAAAAATATTATTCTCTATGCAATTAATAGATAAAAAGGCGTACATTTTTTTTTAATAAAAATAAATGAATAAAAAGTTTTTTATTTTCCTGTTTTAAACAGTGTTGGTTTTAAAAAGTAGTTTTACTATAAATAAAAACTATACATTTTATTCTAGAATTTGCCCTGTCTACAATGACATTACAATGATGTTTCTGATAGAACAGGTAGCAGTTATTTGCAAATGACAAAAGATTTTAAATTTTTAATTTTGCTATTTTTTTTAAATAGGACACTGGAAAAAAATAACAAACAAGACATATGAAAACAAGAAAAAATAGGATATGTGTACTCACTGTAAAATCGTTTTCTCTGAGTTCATGGACGGACACAGCCTTAATCTTGACAAAGTGGGTATTAGCCTTCCTTTAGGAGTGACTAGGCAGAAAGTGTTAACAACTTCAAAGCTGAACAGCCCCGCCCAGGGGGTGGTCCTACTGACTATATCCCCTCAGCCTGCACCAAGCAGATCAGTTCGTCAAAAAGCAGTACAAACTTAAAAAAGAGGGGTGGGTGCTGTGTCCGTCCATGAACTCAGAGAAAAAGATTTTACGTTGAGTCCAAAAATCCTATTTTCTCTTTCGTTCATGGACGGACACAGCCTTAATCTTGACAAAGTGGGACGTCCCAAAGCAGTGCCAAAAACGAGGGGTGGGAACAGCATTAAAACAACTTCACCCCAAAACAAAACGGAGCACCTCAACTGAGGAGTTGCAACTCTAAACAGCCGCCTGCAATACCTTGTAAAGTTAGTGAAAGTGTGAATGGACGACCAGGTCGCCGCCTTACACACCTGGGAAACAGACGCTTGATGCTCTCAGAGCTCGGACAGCGTCCAGAAATACAACGTCGTCTCCTAGGATTCGACGGATGAGGACACAAGGATGGCAGTACAATGTCTTCCTTGAGATGGAAGGTCGAAACGACCTTAAGAAGAAAAGAAGGCTGCGGACGCAGCACCACCTATCCTTGTGGAAGATCAGATAGGGAGCCTTGCATGACAAGGCTGCCAGCTCAGAAACCCGTCTTAACAGATGTAACTGCCACCAAAAGGACCACTTTCTGAGAAAGTGTCGACAAGGGAATCTCCCTGATGTCAAACAGTGGTTTCTGAAGCACCGAGAGGCCGTGCCGTTAATCTAAGAGGCACCTATTGCCCTGGTCGAATGCGCCGTGACAGGGAGGCGTCCGACCCTTTATGGCGTAAGCCTGAATCACGATCTGTCGGATCCACCATGAGATTGTGGCCGACGAGACCGCTGGGCCCTTCTTGGGACCAGCCACCGAAACAAACAGTGAGTCTAAACTCCGGAACGGAGCAGTAACAGACAAGTATACTCTTAGAGCTTGGACAACATCCAAGGAATGCAACGTCGTCTCCTTAGGATTCGAAGGATGAGAACACAAGGATGGCAGTACCATGTCTTCCTTGAGATGGAAGGTCGAAACGACCTTAGGAAGAAAAGAAGGCTGCAGACGCAGCACCACCTTATTCTTGTGGAAGGTCAGATAGGGAGCCTTGCATGACAAGGCTGCCAGCTCAGAGGCCATGCCGTTAAAGCCCTTAACTGTAAGGCAGGATGGCGTATGGGACCTTGCGACAGCAGGTCCTCTCGTAGCGGTAGACGCCAAGAGACGTCTGCCTCAATAGCCATGCCGTTAAGGTCATTGACTGTAAGCAAGATGGCGTATGGGGCCTTGCGACAGCAGGTCCTCTCGTAGCGGTAGACGCCAAGGTACGCCTGCTATACAAGCCCCCACGGAGGTAGTGGAGGGCGGACCGAAGAGGGCGCATGCCGAACACCCTGTACAAACGTTCTCACTAGAGAGTGAGCCACCAGGGGTCGTTGAACAAAAGACAGCCAGGGGAGATATTTGCCCCTAATTGTACTTAGCAAAAATTTTTGGTCCGCCCCACGCTGTAAGAACAGCAGGACTCTGGAACCAAATAAGTACGCGGATGCCACCTCATTTCCTCACAAGTGAATATGTAGGTTTTCCAAGTGCGATGGTAAATGTTCCTAGAGGACGATTTCCGAGCACTCCTCATGGTATGAACTCGGAGTCTGACAGCCCCGGTCTCTTAGCACCTGGCTCTTAATAGCCATGCCGTTAAAGCCAGTGACTGTAAAACAGGATGGCGTATGGGACCTTGCAACAGCGGGTCATTGCTTAGCGGTAGACGCCAAGAGTCGCCTACTATCAGACGCACTAGATCGGCGTACCAAGGACGCCGAGGCCAATCCAGAGC
Organism: Rana muscosa; assembly: GCA_029206835.1. Lineage (NCBI taxonomy): Eukaryota > Metazoa > Chordata > Amphibia > Anura > Ranidae > Rana > Rana muscosa. The sequence goes on from CM055121.1 coordinate 116,909,592, forward strand.
AATTGGGATTCTTGGAATTCTCTCTGCCTCCAGTCTGCAAAGCAGATGAGGAACGAACTTAGGAGGAGGGAAGGCATAGATTAGCCGGTACTGACTCCATGGTGCCACTAACGCATCTGTCGCGTCTGCCCATGAGTCTCTTGACCTGGCCACCAACCTCAATACCTTCCGATTGAGTCGAGAAGCCAGGAAATCTACGTCTGGCGTGAATTGAGGTTCTTGTTCCTCCTTGATGGTTGACATACGCCACCGCCGTGGCGTTGTCCGACTGGATCCTGACTGGACGCCTCTGTAGCCTCTGAGATCATGTGGAGAGGCACAGCCTGATCGCCCGGAATTCCAGGACATTGATCAGCAAGTGGGATTCCTCCGGAGTCCAGCGACCCTGGTCGACTGAACCCCCCAGACTCCCCCCCCCAACCGGTAAGGCTGGCGTCCGTCGTGATCACTATCCAGTGAAAGGGAAGAAACGACTTCCCAGAGAGAAGTGCTGGTGATGTCAGCCACCAAACTAGGGAGTTCCTGACTAGGTGGCTCACCCGGATTTGACAATACAGGGATGATGGGCACTTTTCCCATCTGAAAAGACTTTCCTTCTGTAACACTCGCGTGTGAATTGCGCATATGGTACCGCCTCGAAGGAGGCTATCATGAAGCCCAGGACTCGCCTGTAAAAGCAGCGTGACGACCATCAACTGCCGCACCGCCGCCCGAAGGGTCTGCAACTTTCCCATAAGGAAAAATGTTTTTTCTCTGAGGAGTCCAGAGTCAACACCAGCTATACTAGGAGTTGAGTCAGTACCATACTGACTTCTGAATGTTCAGCACTCAAGCCAAGTATCGGAGGGTCTGACGGGTTATAGACACGCTCACCTCTAAATCTGGGTTAAGTGGCCCTCAGAAGAATCTCGTCCAAGTAGCCAACGATAGCGATGCCACGCTGTCTTGGCCAGACTCAGGGCGAGCACCCTGGTGAACACCCTCAGTGCTGATGCCAGGCCAATGGGGGCGCCACCCTCTGGTAGTGGTCTTCCCCGGCCGCAAAGCGTAGCCATCTCTGATGCCTGGTGCATCTGGGGACCTGCAAGTATGCGTCCTTGCCAAGGATGCCAGAAATCCCCCGGATGGAGGGCAGCAACAACAGAGCAAACCAACTCCCTCCGGAATCTTTGTACCTTCACAAAGCAATTAAGGGGCCTGAAATCCAAGATTGGGCGAACCTCCTCCTTCTTGGCACTACAACAGGTCTGAGTAAAAACCCCTGAAACCGTTCCTGTACTGAAAACAGGAATATCACCCTGCGTATCCCCAGGTCTTGAACCTCCCCATCTAGGTCTTCCCGACGAGCCAGCTGAAACTGGCGGTTGGAGCAAACAAATCATAAATCTGTTCGGAGGGCAAGAGAGAACTCTAGCTTGTATTGAGTAAACTACTTCGCAAACCCACCATCTGAGATGTCCACCAGGTCGCAATTTCGCGAACACGTCCCCCTACCCGAGAGATGGGTGGGGACAGACCTTTATGCGGATGTAGATTTGTTCGCAGGCTTGTTGGGCTTGCGAAACCGGGGACACTTTTGTCCCTCAGCAGGCGCTTTATTGGCCTGGGATCGTCTATTTGCCGCGCTAGGTGGACGAAAAAAAAGCTTGTTCGCGGTGAAGGAGGGCCCTAGCCAACGGCGTGGCTCCTTACTCTTTTTTGGATTGTGGGAGCAGCATGCTCTTACCTCCTGTGACATATTTAATAATCCAGGGATGCTCCAAAAAAAACAAAATCTGTCGCCCTTAAAGGGCAAATCCATCAGGGCTTTCTTGGAAGATTGGTCCGCAGACCAATCCTAACCAAGTAGACGGCGTAACACCACTGCATAGCTTGAAGCTCTGGCCAGCAGAGGAATCGTGTCCAAGGCTGATTCGCAAACAAATTTTAGGCCCTGTACCATTGGTCAGCTAGGGCTGTCCAGGGAAACTTGGTGTGCCTTTAACCCATTGTGCAGCATCTTTGCCCATTCAGTGAGTGTCTGAGACACCAGGGCCCCAACTATCGTCGGGCGCACAGCCGAACCAACTACCTTGTACATGTTGCGTGTGTTCGCCTCAGCCTTCTTGTCCACAGGGTCCTTGAAGGCAGAAGCCCCTTCCACCGGAACGGTGGCTAGCTTGTTTTAGTCTGGACATAGAAGGGTCCCCTATCGGGGTGAGGTCCATCTTTTTAAGAAACTCTCTTCAAGAGGGTAACGCATCGCCAGATTTTTAAGGGCTGAAAAAACCTTCTGTGGTTTGTCCCACTCCTTGTATAAAAGTTTATATAAAGACACACAAGGAAACACCTTAACAGTGCGGGTCGCCTTACGGAACCCAAAAGCGACCGGTGCTTCTCTTTTTAGAGTGTCTTGCACTGCGGTGATAAGGTCACTTACCAGAACCCTATTGCGTGCTGACCCAGGTCCGGACACTTTCTCACTGTCCGGCCGATCTCATTCGGCATCCTCAGATACATCAGAGCCAGGCCTAAGCAGTAGCTGGACTCGGCTCCGCATCTGCGTTGTCCCCAGCAGATGGCGGGGGGAGGGGGTGCTTTCTAGCCCCCGTGTTCCCACGCGCTGCTTATACCTTGGCAATGACCCACACGCCTGACACAGGTAAGGCACAGTAACCCACCCTCCTAGCTGCAGCAGAGACAAGGGGTTCCCACCCAGAGGACTCACCACCCTGGAACAGTAGTACGCTGCCGTCCGCCACTTAGTGGAGCTGCTTCCTTGTCAGCTATACAGTCTGACCCTTCAGCAGCGTGTGTCTGTCAGTCTGCGCCGTTTAGATGCTGATTGATAGATGTCAAAATGGCCGCCGAGCGGCCACTAGAGGCCAACAACGCTGTGGGCCACAAGAACATGAACATGGCCGCCGAGCGTAATAGAGCGTGGGGAACCAAGAAAATGGCTGCCGCGGCAGCTAGAAGCCCACACAGCGCGGCCACAACAACGAATTTAGAGCATGGATCAGAGAAAAAACAGGCCAACGAGCGGCCGGAACATAGCGTGACCACAAAACCTGGCCGCCAAGCATGGATGGTCAAAACACCACCTGGAACATAAGAAAGATGGCCACCGAACGGCCGCTAGAGGCCAAACACAACGTGGACCACGAAAATAAACACAGCAGTGGATCACCAAAAGCATGGCCGCTGAGCGGAAGCTAGAGGGCAAATACAGCGCGGCCACAAGAACATGGCCGCCAGTGCATATAGACAATACAGCATGGATCACAGCAAAAATGGTCGCCGACAGGATGGAGCAGGACACACAGGTAAGCAAAATCTCTTAAGCAGCTTTATAAAAATGATTTAGCGGACGTACATGCACAGTTCCCCACAGGTGGAGCCCTCCCCAGGTGAACCCCAGCAGCTAGCTCAGAGAGCCTGAGGAGGGGGGAAGGAAGGATAGAGCCCTTAACTCACCTCTCCAGGGATGCTCAGCTCCTCCTGCCGAAGCGGGGGATTATACTTACAGTGCGTAGCTATGGTCGGCACACGCTCGATGGCCGAAACTGGGGAGACTACAAGGATCCAGGATCCAGCCTGTCACCCAGTCGGCAGTTGATCGAAGATCACAGGAACAAATATAAAAATAAAATAATAAAATGTCAATCTGGAATAAAAAACCTCCAGGCCTATGGGCCCGAAGGGAGCCATGTCTTCTCCTTAGCTAGGCAGAAAAAAAAACAGATCTGCTTGGTGCAGGCTGAGGGGATATAGTCAGTAGGACCGCCCCCTGGGTGGGGCTGTTCAGCTTTGAAGTTGTTAACACTTTCTGCCTAGTCACTCCTAAAGGAAGGCTTATACCCACTTTGTCAAGATTAAGGCTGTGTCCATCCATGAACGAAAGAGAAAGTTTGAATATTAATGGTAAAAAAATTGAAAATAAAATCACATAGTTAGTCTGATTGAAAAAAGACACAAGTCCATCTAGTTTAGTGGTTCTCAACCTGGGGGTTGAATGACGATTTGCCAGGGGTCACCGAATCCTGGGCTGTTCCTGAAGCCGCACCACTCTCCCAGCCTTTTCGCGGGCCACTCAGAAGGGCTGTTCCTTGAGCCTGCAGCTGCCCACTCAGCCTCTTCACAGCCGCCCATTCAGTTCACGGCATGGCTGGGGGGCAGAGACTAGAGGTCAGCTGACTGGTGAGGAATGTGAAGTGGGAGGGGCTGGAGGAGACCATATCTCCTGATTTTGGCATTGGTGTCACTGCTGCGAGACACCACAGAGCTGGAGACACAGTGAAGATAGACACAGTGAGGAACACTACCTGTGATTATAGTTGCCATTAAAAGTCCCCACTACAGTTCTCAGATCAGCAGATGACCTTGATCAAGAGCACCCAAGTTGGCTGATAAGAACTCCCCCCAGCACTGCCACTGATCCCACCCCACCACCAGCACTGCCACTCATCCCAACTCCACGCCAGCGCTGCTACTGATCCCATCCCCCCCCCCCCCCCCACCAAGGAGTAAGAGAAGGAATAAAAATAGAGAATACATGGAAGGGAGAAGAAAAAGAGGGTGAGGAACAAAGAAAAAGGGAGAGAAATAATAATAAGAAGAACAAGAAAGATGGCTAGAGAGAGGGATGGGGAAAAAAACAAGAAATTAGGTCAGGGAGAGATAAAAGGGAAAGAAAGGAGAACAAAGAGAAAAAGTGGTACATCCTAAAATGTACCATAATGGGTTTTAATACTGTACAAGTGGAAGGGACTCAGGAAGCGCTAAATGTTAATGGGTTAGGATTACTTGTCTTGCCTGCAAAAATAATAATACTTGCCCATCCTGCGAAAATAATTTTACTGTTAGGGGTCCCCACAACTTGGCAAATTTTATCAAGGGGTCACTGCATTAGAAAGGTTGAGAACCACTGATCTAGTTCAACCAATAATAGGGAAAAAAACAAACATAACAGCTAAGGGGAGAAGGGGAAGAAGGCGTTAATTATAACTGAGAAGAGTTAAAGTAGAAATCCATCCTAAAACTAAAATCCCTGCATCTACAGATATCCATGATATAACACTAACCTATCTAGCCCTGTAAAGAAGAAATCAGTATACATACCTTTTCTGCAGCCGATCCGACCCGATCCCACGCCGAGCTGTCAACCGTGGCTTTGCTGTGGAGGTGGGTGCAGAGGACACATCCAACAACGGAAGCCCCATAGTAAGTCAATGGGTGATGTCACTCCCCATTAATTTCACAGCCGTTGTCGGCCATGTCCTCTGAAGAGCTTCTGCCACTGGAGGTCGGATCGGCTTCAGAAAAGGTATGTATACTGATTTCTTCTTTACAGGGCTAGATAGGTTAGTATTAAAATGTGGATGTCTGTAGATGCAGGAATTTTAGTTTTAGGGTGGACTTACACATTATCTAAGGGCTAATAAGCGGTTAAAAAAGGAAAACCATTTTTTTTACTTCCAAGGTGTCTTTGACTAATGTCATACGCACCTTATAGCAGTAGTAATAAAAAAAAAAAAAAAAAAAGTCCTCCAGTAGGCCCCACATACTAGCACATTATGACAGACTTCCCTATAAAACGGATCCATCCAGTGGCGCACTGTCACTGCTGACAGGCAATCCATCTTTACCCAGTCTTCCTTCCGGGTTTGTGGGCTCTGGCTGTTTGAATGCCTGAGCTGCAATGACGTCACTACCGTGCATGTGTGCGGGGAGTCATGGCTGCAGTACAGCTTCTTCAATATATGGCATTAAGAACCCAGTTCGCATGCGCCGGTAACGTCACTGACTACTAACTTGTTATACTCACCTGCTCTGTGCAGTGGTATTGCACAGCGCGGCCCCGATCCTTCTCTTCTCGGGTCCCCCAGCGGCTCACCTGGCTCCTCCTCTTCATGTGTCCCTATAGCAAACTGTTTGCTATGGAGGTACACAGTGTCTGTGCGTTGCTGAGCTGTGTGTCTATGGAGCCGCAATCTATAGACTTATAGCCCATACACATGATCAGAAAATCGTACGATAAATACCGATTTCGGAGCGATCGTATGATAATTGTTATGTCCCTTAGACACGGGGTCTCTCAGGGTGCTGAAGGCATTTGAAAAACCTCTGGCCATTTTGAATGTGCATCTACCACGATCAAATACATTTTACCCTGGATTGAGCCAGCAAAAAATGGAGTCTTGACCACGGGTCTGTCGGCCATGGCCAAGGTAGCAGGGTTCCTTTCTTTTGGGGTCACTGAGCTTGACAGCACCCAGGACATTGAGCCACATAATCTTCAATTGCTTTGTCCATTTGTGGCCACCAAACATAACTCCGGGCTCGCTGCTTCATGCGCACCACGCCAGGATGGCCCTCATACAGTATCCTTAGCATGGTTGGTTGCAAATACTGAGGTATAATCACTCTGTTGCCCCACTTTTGGCAACCAGCATTAGTCACAAGCTCACATTTTCTGGCAAAGTACGGGCAAAATTCACCTGGGACTTTCTCTGGCCATCCAGCCTGAACATATGAGAATATCTGAGACAGGAAAGGATCTGTGACTGTATGTCTGGCAATTAAGGAGGTGGACATGCAGGATTTCGGCCTGTGTACTATGCGTACGTCTCTTGGTGAGTGGTCTCCAATTGGCAATCTGGAAAATGCATCTGCATTGCCATGGGCATCATGGGAGCGGTATCTGATAGAATAAGTATAAGCTCCCAAGAATAAAGCGTACCTTTGTAAGCGAGATGTGGTTGTTGTAGAAATTCCTTTCTGAGGGTTCAGTATTGACAACAGAGGTTTGTGGTCAGTGATAAGTGTCAACTCCCGACCTTAGATGTACGTATGAATTTTTTTTGTGGCCCAAACAATAGCCAAAGCTTCCTTGTCTATCTGGGAGTAGTTTTGCTCTGCTGAGGTTTTTAAAGACCTGGAGGCAAAAGAAATGGGGCGCTCTGTGCCATCTGGCATGACATGGGAAAGCACAGCACCCAGTCCATAAGGTGAGGCGTCACAAGCCAAGGTGACGTGTTTCTTTAAATCATAGTGGACCAGAACTCGAGAAGACAGAATGAGTTCTTTAGAAAGCCGAAAAGCTTCTTCACATTTGGCTGTCCATATCCATTTAGCTCTTGCATCCAGTAAGCAATGTAATGGGAAAAGCTGTTGGGCTAGGTTCGGCAAGAAACGGTGGTAGTAATTTAGGAGGCCAAGGTAGGATCTGAGCTGTGTGACAATCTGGGGAGTAGGGGCATGGGTAAGGGCTTTAACCTTTTTTTCAGTAGTGTGTAACCCATGTCGGTTCACAGTGTGGGCACAAAATTCCAGTCGAGACTTTAGAAATTCGCATTTTGCAAGATTGACACGTAAACCATACCTTTGGAGTCTCTCTAGCACAATTTTAACATTCTTTCTGTATTCTTCATCAGTGGGACCAGTGATGAGCATGTCATCTAGTAGACATTGAGTGAAAGGTATGCCTGCCAGGACCTCATCCATGATTCGCTGCCAGATGGCTGGAGCTGGGGCTATGCCAAAAACCATGCGGTTCTATTGGAAGAATCCTTTATGGGTGTTAATGGTCAACAGATGGCGTGAATCTGGGTGTACTTGCAGTTGCAGGTAAGCTTGCTTTAAGTCTATTTTTGTAAACTTTCTTTTTCGTACATCACGGGACACAGAGCAACTTAGTCATTACTAATGGGTTATATAGATTACCTTCAGGTGCTGGCACTGGCCACTTCCAAACCGGAAGTACCCTCCCCTATATAAGCCCCTCCCATCCGGGAGCACCTCAGTTTTTTGCCAGTGTCTAAGGTGTTGGCCAAAGAGTAACATGTGTTTTCACTGGGCTTGCGTACAGGTTCTTTTGGGCCTTAGTAAGCTGTTCCGGATCCCACCAAAAAAGCTTCATAGCTAAACGGTCGGTACCCGGGCCTTGCAGCAGAAGAGCAAGGTTTTGCCTGTAATGCCTCTCTTAGGAGGGCTGGACCCTGGGATCCAGAGCTCTGGTCATACCCACGACCAAGATGTTGTCTGTGCAGGGTGCTATACAGGTCCAGGGGAGTGGAATCCTTGGGAACCCGGTCCCTGAAGGTTTAATTACAATGCCTGCCGTGATAGGTGAAGTTTGGGCTTCTGTGGACCAAACAGAGTCCTGCGGCGGGGAACAGGTAAGTGGGGGCCCCCAGGAACTTGGTTCTATTGGGGGACCCCCAAGCCTAATTTGTCTTTCTGTCTGTTACCTAACGGTATTCCCGCTAATATCTGTGTATGCCTGTAACTACTGAAAATGTAAAATTGTAATAGTAGTCAAGAAAAAAAAAAAAAAGAGGACCGCAGTACCTATGTTAAACCACTAGAGGCCGCTGTAGTCCATTTTTCTTGTCATGTGGATCTTTGGTTTTCTCAAGTCAAAAGATCCAGGCAGTTGGTAAGTTTCTCTGTGGGAATCCACTTCCTCTGCCCTGTTGCTGCGCTCATCCACCGCACAGGCCCTCCGGCAAAAAGGGCCCTGGCTCCTAGTCCCTGTTTGATTTCGAAACGGGCGCCAATGGCGCACGGGCGCACGCGCCTCCTATGAAAAAAAAGGGGCGGGGCGGGTGGATGACGCTCGATGCGCGCCACGGCGCTTCTGCGCATGTGCAGGCGTCCCAGCTTGTATAAAGACACAGTACAAGTGTCAGCTGGATGCAAACAGAGCTAGCAACAAACAGTGGCACACAGAGGCGGTTGATGCAGGCATCCCCATAGAAAGGCACTTTAGTGGACACCAGCTGGTATATAGCAGCAACTGTGTTAGACTATTACCAGCAAAATTGGTGTATGACGACGGGAATACCTCAGCTTTGTGCTTAAAGGATATGTCGTCCAGACGCTCCGGAAATAGGTCTTCCAGGAAGCCAAAGGGGTCTCCATCGGGCTCTGAGGATATTGGGCATGCTTGTACTGCACCAATCTCCCCTGAGAATTCAGAGGTCAGTAGCCGTAGAAACCCCGCAGGAGTGCCTGGTGCTGCGGCTGTCCCCAGTCCACCTGCTCCTGTATATATAACAGAGGAGGTTTTATCCTCAGCTCTGGGAGGATTGGAAGAGAGATTAACAGCATTGATCGCTGCTTCCCTGTCACAGGGAAAGCGCGTCCGATCTCCGTCTCCTCCTTCAGAGTGCCTGTTAGTGGAGGAACAGCCCCACACAGGGATCGACCTACCTGAAGGGGATCAGGATGAGGTTGATTCAGTTATGGAGGAATCAACAGTGGAAGAACCTTTCTCAGCATCTCAGGCTGAAAGATTATGGGTTCAGTCTCTGACTAACATGGTCCGATCAGCATTTAAAATGCCTCTGGCGGAACCACCATCCACTACGGTTTCCTCGCTGGGGTCGCTAAAAGCTCCCCAGGCTGTCTGTTCCTTCCCAATCCACCCTTTATTAGAAGGGCTTATTTACCAGGATTGGGAGCATCCTGATAAAATATTTGCTCCCCCCAAGAGATTTCCGGTGATCTATCCCATGGAGGATAAGTTCATAAAAAAATGGAGGGTCCCTACAGTGGACGCAGCCATCTCTTCTGTGAACAAATCACTGACATGTCCAGTAGATAATGTTCCAATGTTCAAAGACCCAATAAATAAAAAATTGGAGTCTTTACTAAAATCTGCTTTCTCTACAGCAAGCATGGTGACACAACCTGCGGTAGCAGCGATTGGAGTCTGCCAAGCAGTGAAAGATCAGTTGAAACAAGTCTTAAGGGACTTACCAGATCAGCAGGCTCTTGCCCTAGCTGACCTGCCTAGAGCCTTGTGTTTTGCGGTGGACGCCATAAAGGATAAAATCCAACAGGCCTCCCGCTTTACGCTGTCTATAGTACATATGCGTAGGCTTCTGTGGCTCAAAAACTGGTCTGCTGAAGCTCCCTGTAAGAAACTGCTGGTTAGCTTCCCATTTCATGGAGAACGCTTATTTGGAGAAGATCTGGACAAATCTATCCAGAAAATTTCTGCCGGTAAAAGTTCACTCTTACCGGTTAAGAACAAGAGTAGAAGTCCTTCTTTTAAGAGGCCTACTTCTCCAGTCCCGGGCACATCGGCTGTGAAGCAGTTCCGACGGCCTCCGCGGTCAAATTCAGGGGGCAGAAATCAGGGACAATCACAGGGTAACAAGAAGCCCTGGATCAAGAGAGGTACAAAACCTCCCCCCAAGTCATGAAGCGTTGCCCCCACTCAATCGGGTGGGGGGAAGGCTTCAGTTGTTCACAGAGACCTGGCGGGACACCATCAGAGACAGATGGGTGCTCTCCGCAGTAAGTCTGGGATACAAGCTGGAGTTAAAAGGCACTCCTCCTGCCCAATTTATGAGGTCAAACGTGGCAAGAGATCCCCAGAAGAGAGGATCCCTCCTTCTGGCACTAGAACAACTATTGCTCCAAGGTGTAATCATGAAGGTTCCCCTGGAAGAAAGCGGATTCGGGTTTTACTCGAACCTTTTCACAGTCCCCAAACCAAATGGGGACGTGAGGCCCATATTAAATCTAAAAGGGCTAAACAAGTTCCTAAATATCAGGACTTTTCGGATGGAGTCGATCCGATCGGTGGCCACCGCCCTACAAGGGCAGGAATGGTTAGCCTCGATCGACATAAGGGATGCTTATCTGCATATTCCCATCTTTCCGGCCCACCAGAAATTTCTACGCTTTGCAGTAGAAGGGCGCCATTTTCAGTTCAGAGCCTTACCTTTCGGTCTGGCCACAGCACCACGAGTGTTCACAAAAATTCTGGCCCCATTATTGGCCAATCTAAGAACACAAGGTGTAACGATAATGGCATATCTAGACGACCTGCTACTAATAGACCACTCAGTGGAAAAGCTGGAAGTAGCTATTCACAAGACAATCAAGTATCTGGAATATCACGGTTGGATTGTCAGCTCTAAGACCAGTCAAAAGTCTGGAATACTTAGGGCTAAGGCTGGATTCAAATCAGAGAAAGATTTTCTTACCTCCAGAGAAGGTGTCGTCTTTAAAAGATTTGACCCACTTAGTGGGTACAAAAAGAAAACCATCCATACGCCTCTGCATGAGGCTGCTGGGAAAAATGGTGGCTTCATTCGAAGCGGTACCCTACGGTCAATTCCATTCAAGGAATTTGCAAAGGGCCATACTGTCAGCCTGGAACAAAAAAGTTCAGGCTTTAGACTTACCAATGTCCCTGTCCCCTTCCGTTCGCAAGAGCCTCCATTGGTGGTTGGTGCCCCAGAATCTGGAAAAAGGGAAACCCTTCAGTCCGGTTTCTTGGAAGGTGGTCACTACAGATGCCAGCCTCATAGGCTGGGGGGCAGTACTGGAGCAATGGTCTCTCCAGGGCAAGTGGTCAGAAGCAGAAAAGGCCCTGCCCATCAATCTCTTAGAGATACGAGCAGCCCGGTATGCCCTAGTAGCATGGACATCCAAACTCCAAGGGTCCCCTGTCAGAATTCAATCAGACAATGCCACAGCAGTGGCATATATCAATCACCAGGGTGGCACCAGGAGTCGTGCAGCCCAGAGGGAAGCAAATTGCATCCTGGAGTGGGCAGAAAAATATGTCCCAGCCATATCCGCGGTTTTCATCCCAGGAGTGGAAAATTGGAGAGCGGACTTTTTAAGTCGCCAACAATTATGCCCGGGGGAATGGTCTCTTCACCCCGAGGTTTTCCAGGCAATATGCCAGCGGTGGGGAACACCGGATGTAGATCTGCTAGCATCCAGATTCAACGCAAAGGTGGACAGATTTGTGTCTCGCACAAGGGATCCCCTAGCTTGCGGCTCGGATGCCCTAGTGTTCCCTTGGGATCAGTTCAAGCTGATATATGCATTCCCACCGCCACAATTGTTACCGCGATTACTCCGCAGAATCAGGGTAGAAAAGAAACCAGTGATTCTGGTGGCTCCAGCATGGCCCCAAAGGGCATGGTACGCGGAGATTGTAAAAATGTCAGTGAGGAGTCCTTGGACCCTCCCACATCGTCCGGACCTGCTGTCGCAAGGACCGATATACCACCCTTCCTTACCAGCCCTAGGTTTGACGGCCTGGCTATTGAAGCCCACATTCTGAAAAAGAGAGGGCTCTCTAATTCTGTGGTATCTACCATGATCAATGCCAGGAAGCCGGTATCCAGGCAGATCTATTATAGGATCTGGAAAGCGTACATTACGTGGTGTGAGGCCAAGAAATGGCATCCACGTAAGTACGTGATAGGGAGGATTTTGGACTTCCTACAGTGGGCTGTAGATAGGAAGCTGGCCTTGAGTACTATCAAGGGTCAGATTTCGGCCTTGTCAATATTTTTTCAAAGGCCCTTGGCTTCGCATTCACTAGTCAAAGCTTTCATACAAGGAGTGATGCGTATTAGCCCTCCGGTTAGTATTCCCATATGTCCTTGGGACTTAAACCTGGTTCTGTCGGTTCTACAGAAACAACCGTTTGAACCATTGCAACACATTTCCTTGGTTCTTCTCACCAGGAAATTGATTTTCTTAGTAGCCATTTGTTCGGCTAAAAGAGTATCGGAATTAGCCGCCTTGTCCTGTAAGGAGCCATATCTGGTTGTCCATAAGGACAGAGTAGTATTACGTCCTCATCCAGCCTTTCTTCCCAAGGTGGTATCGAGGTTTCATTTGAACCAAGATGTGGTTGTTCCTTCTTTTTTCCCCAAACCTAGCTCGGTAGAGGAAAAGTTATTACATTATTTGGATGTAGTAAGAGCAGTTAAAGCTTATCTAAAAGCCACTGCTCAGATTCGCAGAACGGATACTTTGTTTATTCTGCCGGAAGGCCCTAGAAAGGGTCAGGCAGCATCAAAATCTACTTTAGCCAAGTGGATTCGACAGGTCATAATACAAGCCTATGGCTTGAGAAAGAGACCGCCTCCGTTCAAAGTTAGGGCGCACTCCACAAGAGCAGTTGGAACTTCATGGGCAGTGCATCACCAGGCCTCCCTGGCTCAAGCATGTAAGGCCGCAACATGGTCTTCGGTACACACGTTTACTAGATTCTACCAGGTAGACGTTAGAAGTCAGAAGGATGTCGCCTTTGGGCGCAGTGTGTTGCAGGCCGCAAAAGATCCTCATGCCTGATGGCGCCCAGCTTATGTATCCCTCCCCTCATTTGGCATTGCTTTGGGACGTCCCATTAGTAATGACTAAGTCGCTCTGTGTCCCGTGATGTACGAAAAAGAAAAAGGGATTTTTATAACAGCTTACCTGTAAAATCCTTTTCTTGGAGTACATCACGGGACACAGAGCTCCCACCCCTCTTTTTGGGACACTTATTGCTTTGCTACAAAACTGAGGTGCTCCCGGATGGGAGGGTACTTCCGGTTTGGAAGTGGCCAGTGCCAGCACCTGAAGGTAATCTATATAACCCATTAGTAATGACTAAGTCGCTCTGTGTCCCGTGATGTACTCCAAGAAAAGGATTTTACAGGTAAGCTGTTATAAAAATCCCTTTTTTGCCCCCCAGCCAATGAGCTAAATAGATCTTCAAGTCGAGGCAATGGGTATTGATCCACAAGAAGTTGGTTGTTCAGGGCAACCCTGAAATCTCCACAAATTCTAATGTCTCCATTCTTTTTCTTGACAGGCACAATTGGTGATGCCCATTCACTTCTATCAACTTTAGTTATGATATTTTCAGCCAATAGGTGGTTCAGCTCTGCTTCCACTTTCTTTCTCAACGCAAATGGTACTGATCTTGCCTTACAAAAACGAGGTGTAGCACCAGGCTTCAAGAGGAGGTGGGCCATTTTTCCTTTTACTGTGCCCAAAGAGTCCTCAAAAACCCCCTTAAAGCGTGACTTCAGGGATTCCACCCAATGGTCTACCTCAGAAAGCAATGTACATTGGGCAATGGCAAGAGGAGGCATGCCCAGGGCTTTGATCCAGTCCCTGCCATACAGCGGAGGACCTCCTTTATTGACAAAATAAAGGCGTAGAGTTTGACTGCGGTTGCCTTATGTAACAAGGGGTTTCACATAACCCAAGGGCTGTAGTAGTTCCTTGCTGTAGGTTTGTAGTGTGAGATTTGTAGGTTGGAGCGGTAGGGACAGACCAGATGCCTTTAAATCAGTCCATGAAATGACAGACACAGCCGCCCCTGTATCAACATCCATGGTCTGTTTACGTCTAACTTTTGTGGTAGTGTTCGGGGAGCCTGAGCTGCCGCAAACACGCCCAATATGGCCAGTCTTTCCACAAAGAAAACAAACGACATCCTTGAACTTGCAAGCAGGTGCACTGTGAGTAGTGTTACCACAACGGGAGACAGAAGAATTAGGCTGGCGAGGTTTAGGCAGATTTGGGGACGGCCGTCTTGGGTGTCGGGTGATAGCAGAGTGGAATATTTCCTCTCCCCGGCTTGCAGGAGTTTCAGGTGGTGCCTTAAGTAGGGTGGCGTCCCGTGTAGCCAACTCCATGACCGTAGTAAGGTCAGTGGCTTTTGTCAGAGTCAAGTCGGGTTCTGTGAGTAAGCGTTTCTGTATGGCTGGGTCGCAGAGTCCCATAACAAACATGTCACGGAGAGCCGTCTGCAGGTAGTCTCCAAACTGACAAGTGGCAGCTAGTTTACATAAAGCAATGATATAAGTCTTTATGTCCTCCCCGGCATGCTGCCTTCTACTGTATAATTTAAATTGCTCTGCAATCTCTAATGGCTTTGGGTTGTAGTGCTCATGTAGCTTCTGAATTAACTCAGGCAGGGGCTTAGAGGCTGGCTTGTCTGGAGAAATTAGGTCTCTGAGAGTGCCATATGCAGCTTGACCCAATGTTGTGAGGAAAACTGCAACTTTCTTTTCTGCAGCCACACTATTTGCTTCCATATACTGCTCCAGCCTCTCCATCCAGGAGCTCCATGATTCAGCAGCAGGATCAAATGGTTGAATAAACCCTATGAAGGCCATGTGTGCTAAAATCCACAATCCTCGTCGCCACTGTTATGTCCCTTAGACACGGGGTCTCTCAGGGTGCTGCTAGCAATGCTGCCAGTATCTTCTCAGCAAGTTACACACAGGCCGGATCAACTTCATAACCATGGATAGGGTTTATTACTCACTCAGAACATGATGACTTTGTTACATGGAGTCCTAATACAACAGGCTTCTGTCATTACCAGATGTAATCTCTTCTGTGTATCATACTGCTGCTTCCCAGTTCCACACACACACACTAACTTACTTCCTGGTACAGCCCCTCCCCCAGCATGCATCAAGAGAAAAGGTTGAAGGGTCACACAGTGGTCCAGCACAAACATCACAATAATCATGATCGTTAGTACACAGCTTTTGAGAGCCAATCATGACAATTTATGCAAAATTATCCGATGGGACAAGCACAAAAATTGTCCTCGCACGATACCAGATCGGATGATTTTTGTTTAATCAGTACAGTTGTCGTTCAAGAATGCACTGAGGAGGCCCTCCACTTGCCTCCTCAGTGAATTTGATTGACAGCAGCAGGAGCCAATGACTTCTGCTGCTGCTCAAGTGCTGTGTAAAGAGGAAGAGAGGGGAGAAGGGATGCAGCCATGCACAGCGCTGGATCTAGGGGGATGTTGGGGGTAGAGAAATAGAAAATGTTTTTTATTTTAATGCAAGCAATGCATTAAGGTAAAAACGGTTTTAGCTTTAGTATCACTTGAAGTTTTTTTAGGATGCATCCCTATTTATTTAAAATGTGTAAACTGACATCCTGCCAGGCACGTGTCTTCACAAGCACAGGCTATTCACACTCTCTTTCTAAAATGTATGCCACAATATAAAAGACTCAAAAATACAATATTTAATATTTACTTAACATTTAAAAAAAAAATAGTAACATTATTTTTATTCCTGAATAAATTAAGAAAATGTATGCAAACTATATGCTTAATTTCCTTATTTTCTCACAATAAAACAACACAGAAGTGCAGGAGTAAAGCTGAACTCCAAGAACAACAACTTTTATTCAAATCTTTTCCCAATAGCCAAAAAATATATAAATCGACTTTATGTGCACCTTGCAAAACCAGATGTTACCTTGTAGCAGTGACATCACTGTGCTGTACATAGCCTTTGCAGAGCACAGAGCTGTGGGAGGGACCCTGCAGACTCCACCCACTGCAGGCTGCCTGCAGAAAATTGCAGGAGGGACAGAGACAAGACCAGTCACCCAGCATAAGGCGAGGGAGCAGCTGTGACCGGTCTTTATTACAGGAGACTCCTGAACAGAAAGGCAAAATTTCACAAAATTTCACACTGGATTACTGCACAGATCTGAAAAAAAAGCACCCCAAGATTCAAGGAAGAATAACAATGTCTCTAGTTAGACAAGAGTTCGTTATGCTGGAGTGAAGCTTTAACTACTTGCCGACCAGCTGCCGCAGTTGTACTGCGGCAGGTTGGCATGGCTGCGCGAATCGCCGTCATTGTATGTCGGCTGCTTTAAATAGCTACAGGGGGCCACCTGCAATCGCTACTCAGAGAGCCAGAACGGGGATCTGTCAATGTAAACAGACAGATCACCATTCTGACAGAGGAGTAGAGAGAGATCTGCTGTTCCCAGTGACTAGTCAGTACACCTCCAAAGGGAACACTTAAGCCCTTAATTGCCCCCTAGTGTTAACCTCTTCCCTGCCAGTGACATTTCTACAGTAATCAGTGATTATTTTTAGCTCTGATCGTTGTTTAAATGTCACAAAGGTCCAAAAAAAGGTGTCAAAAGTGTCTGATCTGTCCACGCAATGTCGCAGTCCCGCTAAAAATCGCAGATCGCCGGCATTACTAATAAAAAATAAATAAATAATAAAAACGCCATAAATCTAACCCCTGTTTCTCACCTCGTCTTTCAGGACAGCACCTGGAGAGAGCACAGCTCCACCCCTTTTCTCAGGAAACACTGCAGTCAGTTTTCTTTAAAGACCGGACACTTCCACCATGGCCTCAGTTGTAGTGTTTCCTCCGCCATGGTGGAAGCGCTGCAGGGAACCAGGGGTATGCTGCGCTCTCTCCAGGTGGAGACAGTATGGGGCATACCTGTTAGATGATCCTTTTTTTTTTCAGCAGGCCAGCCCAGCATCCCCCCTTACGTGAGGGGGATACTCCGGTGCTTTCTTCCCTTCATGCCCGGCGAGGGTTCAGGCTGCGGGAGGTCCCACTCTCATCATACCGGCACTGGGGGTCTGAAAGGAGGGATGGCATGCTCCTCAGGTGAAGAGCAGCGTCTTCTCCATTTTTCAGCCTCCATGTTTTCTGGGTCCCGGGTGGCAAGCGCGTCATTTCCGGCCGGGGGTGGGACTTCCGACGGTGCGACGCGGCTTCCGGTTCCGGCCGCTGGAACGCAGGGGGAGGAAGCGGCCTACGGCTGGTGTCATTTCCGGTCCTCACAGCGGTGAAAGGACCGCGAAAATCAAAAAGAGCTGCCGGACGCCACTTCAGACCTCAGCAATGGAAGAGGAACAATCGGCAGTGGCGGGAGCAGGAGCCACTCACATCAGCCAGGCCCAGGTAAGCAGGGACAGGGGTCCCTGTATATATGCTTTCTTGGGTCTTGTATATTCTCTCCCTCCTTTGCTCCCCTGGGGGGAAAGCAAAGGAGCCTGTAACACTCTCCCTAGAAACTATTACTAGAGAGTGTGTTTGTTTTTTGTTATGGTGGCTCAGGGGGTGAGTCACTAGGAAAGCTGTGTTTTTAAATGCAAGGGCTAAAGTGTTAGTTCTTTCCTTTTTATTTTCAGCTGGTTTAGAAGGTATATTTTAAAAGATGTTTTAAAGATAGTATGGTGTTGGTGTATTTCAGCTTAAAGCCAAAGACAAGACCAAACATTCCTCCCCTCCTCCTAAAAGGAAATGTCCGTCTTGCAAAAACACGCTTAGGGAAACATGGCCCAAGGCGTTATGCAAGACATGTATAGCAGAGTTGGTAAAAGAGGAAACTGCCTCAGCCACAGCTGCTGCTCAACCAGGAGAGCTATTAAGCTCCTTCCGAAAGGAACTAGCGGACACTTTTCAGTCATTCCGCTCCTTTTTGGATAGACGCCCGGCGGCCCAGCCAAACAGTAGAGGCAATTTGCCATCCTGTTCTCATCCTAGTACTCCTGTACCCAGAGGGGTCAGCGATTCAGAGGATGAGGATAAAGATTTTGCCACAGGTTCTGAGGAAGAAGAGGATGGAGAAAAATAAATTTCTTCTTCCCGCTATAGGTTATCCCTGGAGGAAGTGGACGACCTATTAAGGACAATACACACAACTCTTAATATCGAAGAGGATAAGACGCAATTATCCTTGCACGATAAGATGCTCCAAGGCATGGGAGAAGTAAAGCAGTGGGTGTTCCCAGTGCACAAATACAACTCAGAGACAGTAAAAAGAGAATGGAAGGACCCAGAGAGGGCCCCTTTCTTCTCCAAATCCCTCAAAAGAAGATTCCCTTTTGAGGATGATAGCAAGCAGGTTTGGAATAAAAAGCCAAAGCTTGACACAGCCTTTTCACAAGTTTCAAGAAATACAGACTTGGCCTTCGAGGATATGGGCGCCCTAAAAGACGCCATGGACAAGAGGGCAGACTCCCTACTAAAAAAGGCATGGGATTCGACTCTAGCCAATTTAAAGCCAGAAATGGCATCAACCGTGGTGGCAAGAAATCTAGAACACTGGCTGGAGCAATTAAAAACTCATATTGAAGCAGGAACTTCTCGTAAGGACCTGCTAGACACGCTACCTGTACTTCAGAAGGCTGTAGGGTACATGGCAGATGCCTCCGCAGAATCTATCAAAATGTCGGCAAGATCAGCAGCCCTGGTCAGGGGATACAGCCTCAAAGGCAAAACTATGTGGTTTGCCTTTTGAGGGTGATTTGGTTTTTGGCCCTGATCTGGAAGCCGTACTTAATAGAACGGCTGATAAAAAGAAGGCCTTCCTAGTAAAGAAGAAAGTGATTCCTCAGGGCAAAAACAATTTTCGTGCTTTTCGGCAAACCGAGGTTAAGAAAGACACAGGCTATAAAAGACCCTGGAGGTCCCAGAGAGGAAGGGGAAAGTCAGGGGTACTATTCCGTCCTCCTGGCCAAACCACAAACAGCCAGTGACAGTCGTCCGACGGTGGGAGGAAGATTGCAGGCCTTTCTTCCACAATGGAAGACAGCGACGTCCAGCCCATTCGTCCTCAAAATAATAGCAGAGGGCTACAGACTGGAATTCTCGCAACCCCCTCCAAACCGTTTTTACGTAACCCAGGCTCCTCGAGACCTGGAGAAATCTATAGGGATGTCATCTTTACTGGAAGAACTCATCCAACAGAAGGTGATTATAGCTGTTCCCCCCGAAGAGGAAGGGATAGGGTGCTATTCGCACATATTCCTAGTGAAGAAACCGTCAGGAAAATTACGGTTAATCTTGAACCTAAAGATACTAAACAAATCCATCAGATACAAAAAATTCAAGATGGACACAATTTTTTCAGTAAAACATCTCCTGACGCCAGGTTGTTTTATGTTATCCATAGACTTGAGGGATGCGTACCTACACGTTCCTATAGCACCAGAAACACAGAAGTATCTACGATTAGCGGTGAAGATGGGAGACTCAATCTCACACCTGCAGTTCATAGCCCTCCCTTTCGGACTGTCACCCGCACCAAGGATATTTACAAAGATCATAGCAGAGGCTCTAGCACGCCTCAGATTAAAAGGAATATCAATAGTGCCATACCTGGACGACCTCTTGCTATTTGCCAAGACAAGGGAGCTATTGGAGAAGGATCTAAAAGAGACAAAAAGACATCTGGAGAGTCTCGGATGGATCATAAATCAAGAGAAATCAAATATGATCCTGTCCCAGACAATAACATTTCTGGGATATACACTAAATTCCATACAGGAAAGGATTTTTCTCCCAGAGGAAAAAATAGAGAAGCTCCAGAGGGCAGTATAGGGGACTCAGACAAATCTGCCAATGACAATCAGAGCAGCCATGTCAGTCCTAGGCCTACTCACAGCGTCAATACCAGCGTAATAATGGGCACGTCTTCATGCGAGAGATCTTCAGCAGACAATTCTCAGGAATTGGTCCTATGGAGAGTCGCTGGAAAAATTGATCAAAATGCCCCCTCAAGTTCAGAGAAAACTGTGGTGGTGGAGAAAGCAAGCAAATGTAGACAAAGGCCTGCTTTGACCTTTTCCTGTAGAACACAGACTGACAACGGACGCAAGTTTCTGGGGGTGGGGTGCTCATCTGGACGGACAGATGGCCCAAGGAGCATGGACAACCAGAGAAGCCTGGAGATCCTCCAATTGGAGAGAGTTGAGGGCCATTCTCCTGGGACTATGGGCTTTCAGTAAACAAGTTCTGGGTCACCATATTCAGGTGTTATCGGACAACGCCACAGCAGTGGCTTATATAACAAGGCAGGGAGGCACGAGGAGCAGAGTGTTACTATCCTCAGCCCTCCAGATTATGTCCTGGGCGGAATCCAATCTAGCATCCCTGACGGCGGTACACCTAAAGGGAGATCTGAACCAAATAGCGGACTTCCTAAGCCGAGAAAGGGTACTGGAATCAGAATGGAGTCTGAATCCAGTAGTATTCCAGAAGATAACAGGAAGATGGGGAGTCCCCCAAATAGACTTGTTCGCATCCCACGCCAATGCAAAGGTGGAAACATACTTCTCCCTAAACAGGCGAGATCAAGCGGAGGGACTAGATGCACTAGCACAACCATGGACCTTCCACTTGTGCTACGCTTTTCTCCCCTCTCAAATGATCCCATTGGTCCTCAAAAAACTACAGAAGGAGTCAACAGCAGTAATTTTAGTAGCCCCATTCTGGCGCAAAAGGACTTGGTTTTCAACCATTCAGAAGATGGCGGTGGAACCCCACTGGTTTCTTCCTTTACAGAAGGACCTTTTAACACAGGGTCCCCTGCAACATCCCAATATCAAGCACCTCAGACTAGCAAATCCTAAAAAATAAGGGCTTGTCCAATAAACTAGTTTCAACATTATTAGATAGCTGAAAAAAGGTCACTAGAGCAATTCTAATTCAAAACATGGAAATGTTTTAATTCCTGGTGCAGAGAAAAGATCTGCTCACCAAAGGAGATTATCTCTGTGTTAGAATTTCTTCATGAAGGAATGGAGAAAGGGTTGGCGATTAGCACCCTAAAGGTTCAAGTGGCCGCTCTATCAGTATTCCTGGAGAGACAACTATCTCAGGACCCGCTTATCATAAGATTTTTTAAGGCACTGACCAGAGTTAGGCCAGTACCCTTTAAGTTTTTCCCAAAATGGGACTTATCTCTGGTGTTACAGGGTCTGACAAAAAGACCCTTTGAACCTCCGGAGGAAGCAACAATCAAGTTTTGGTCCCTTAAGGTAGCACTCCTAGTGGCAGTTACTTTAGCTAGGAGAGTGAGTGATCTACAGGCCCTGTCAATCACAGAACCTTTCTTTTCTATATTTCCAGACCGGGTAGTGCTGACAACTGACCCTGATTTCCTACCAAAAGTGGCAACAGTATTCCACAGGTCACAGGAAATAGTTCTCCCTACCTTCTGCCCTACACCAGTGGGCACGAAAGAAGAAGCCTTTCACAGCCTAAAGATAACAAGTGAATTCAGAAAGTCGAATTCCCTTTTTTAGGTTCAATTAGTTTTTATTGTTTATCAAAGTTTCAACTGTACAGAAAAAATACAAAAATACAGGAGCCCAGCAAGAGGCAACCTGGACCGATAAGTAAGGGGTAATCTCCCGTTACAGCATGTATACGGCAATATACAAATAACAACTAGCTCATGAGAAGAGGTGTGAAGTAATACACAAATCAAACAGTGTCGTCTGAAGATACATTATCCACTCCGTCCGACCAGGATGCCCCTGTGGGATCCTACTGCAATCCTGGATCGGAGGAGTCATTAGGGGATGACATGAATATCTGTACAAACGACACCATACCAACACCTATTGGTGAAGTCTCACAAGCGATGACAGTGTGAACAGAAAATGGACCGCATACATGTAAAAGAATCTCCAAATAAATTTAGGGGAGGCCCCAGAAAGAGATAGGGAGAAATAAAGATAGAAAGGGAGATCTAGAGTTTAGAAGGGGGGTGTAGTGCACAGGGAAGGGTGGAAGGAGAAGAAGGGGGGGGGGCGAGGGGGACAGCGAGCTGCGGACCAATGGAAGGGTATCCAGACATGGCAGGGAACCCGAAGGTAGAGGACTGGTAAGGCCTCAGGGAGTAGGCCCTAGAATTCCCTTTTTATATTGTTCTCTGGCCCACGCCAGGTTATGGTGCTTCCAAGAATACCATAGGTAGGTGGCTACGAATGGCTATCAGCGAAGCCTATAGAGCTTCAGGGATAGAACCTCTCACAGGAGTAGGGGCTCATTCAACCCGGGCAGTAGCAACATCCTGGGCAGAACGAGCAGGAGCTTCTCCGGGAAGAATCTGCAAGGCGGCTACGTGGACAAGCTTCTCCACTTTCACCCGCCATTACAGGTTGGATTTGCTCTCTGCATCTGAGAAATCATTTGGCAGAAAAGTCCTACAGGCGGTGGTCCCACCTTAGAGTAAGTACTCTTTTATCATCTCCAGGTGCTGTCCTGAAAGACGAGGTGAGAAAACCTCAGTTAGACTTACCGGTAACGGTATTTCTACGAGTCTTTCAGGACAGCACCGATGACCCGCCCTAGAGTAATGGTAAGATGTAGTGTTATTGCTATGTTCTGCTTATCTAATTTCGGCATGGCTGGAGGTACTCTTAAACAACTGAGGCCATGGTGGAAGTGTCCGGTCTTTAAAGAAAACTGACTGCAGTGTTTCCTGGGAAAAGGGGTGGAGCTGCGCTCTCTCCAGGTGCTGTCCTGAAAGACTCATAGAAATACCGTTATCGGTAAGTCTAACTGAGGTTTTTGTAGACGCCATAACTTTTGCGCAAACCAATCAATATACGCTTATTGCGCTTTTTTCCCCCAAATACAGTGGGGCAAAAAAGTATTTAGTCAGCCACCAATCGTGCAAGTTCTCCCACTTAAAAAGATGAGAGAGGCCTGTAATTGTCATCATAGGTAAACCTCAACTATGAGAGACAAAATGTGGAAACAAATCCAGACAATCACATTGTCTGATTTGGAAAGAATTTATTTGCAAATTATGGTGGAAAATAAGTATTTGGTCACCTACAAACAAGCAAGATTTCTGTCTCTCACAGACCTGTATCTTCTTCTTTAAGAGGCTCCTCTGTCCTCCACTCATTACCTGTATTAATGGCACCTGTTTGAACTTGTTATCAGTATAAAAGACACCTGTCCACAACCTCAAACAGTCACACTCCAAACTCCACTATGGTGAAGACCAAAGAGCTATCGAAGGACACCAGAAACAAAATTGTAGACCTGCACCAGGCTGGGAAGACTGAATCTGCAATAGACAAGCAGCTTGGTGTGAAGAAATCAACTGTGGGAGCAATAATTAGAAAATGGAAGACATACAAGACCACTGATAATCTCCCTCGATCTGGGGCTCCACACAAGATCTCACCCCGTGGGGTCAAAATGATCACAAGAACGGTGAGCAAAAATCCCAGAACCACACGGGGGGACCTAGTGAATAACCTGCAGAGAGCTGGGACCAACGTAACAAAGGCTACCATCAGTAACACACTATGCCGCCAGGGACTCAGATCCTGCAGTGCCAGACGTGTCCCCCTGCTTAAGCCAGTATATGTCCGGGCCCGTCTCAGGTTTGCTAGAGAGCATTTGGATAATCCAGAAGAGGATTGGGAGAATGTCATATAGTCAGATGAAACCAAAGTAGAACTGTTTGGTAGAAACACAACTCGTCGTGTTTGGAGGAGAGAGAATGCTGAGTTGCAACCAAAGAACACCATACCTACTGTGAAGCATGGGGGTGGCAACATCATGCTTTGGGGCTGTTTCTCTGCAAAGGGAACAGGACGACTGATCCGTGTACATGAAAGAATGAATGGGGCCATGTATCGTGAGATTTTGAGAGCAAACCTCCTCCCATCAGCAAGGGCATTGAAGATGAAACGTGGCTGGGTCTTTCAGCATGACAATGATTCCAAACACACCGCCCGGGCAACGGAGGAGTGGCTTGGTAAGAAGCATTTCAAGGTCCTGGAGTGGCCTAGCCAGTCTCCAGATCTCAACCCCATAGAAAACCTTTGGAGGGAGTTGAAAGTCCGTGTTGCCCAGCGACAGCCCCAAAACATCACTGCTCCAGAGGAGATCTGCATGGAGGAATGGGCCAACATACCAGCAACAGTGTGTGACAACCTTGTGAATACTTACAGAAAATGTTTGACCTCTGTCATTGCCAACAAAGGATATATAACAAAGTATTGAGATCAACTTTTGATATTGACCAAATACTTATTTTCCACCATAATTTGCAAATAAAATTCTTTCCAAATCAGACAATGTGATTGTCTGGATTTGCTTCCACATTTTGTCTCTCATAGTTGAGGTATACCTATGGTGACAATTACAGGCCTCTCTCATCTTTTTAAGTGGGAGAACTTGCACAATTGGTGGCTGACTAAATACTTTTTTGCCCCACTGTATATGTATAAGAATACATATTGGCCTAAACAGATGAAGAAATTTGTTTTACATTTTTTTGGGGGGGATATTTATTATAGCAAAAATGTAAAAAATATATTTTTTTCAAAAACTGCTCTTTTTTTGTTTAACCACTTCCATACAGGGCTTTTTATACCACTTCCATACCGGGCCTATTCTGGCACTTCTCTCCTACATGTACAAATCATCATTCTTTTGCTAGAAAATTACTCAGAATCCCCAAACATTATGTATGGTTTTTTTAGCAGACACCCTAGGGCAGTGATGGCGAACCTTGGCACCCCAGATGTTTAGGAACTACATTTCCCATGATGCTCATGCACTCTGCAGTGTAGTGGAGCATCATGGGAAATGTAGTTCCAAAACATCTGGAGTGCCAAGGTTCGCCATCACTGCCCTAGGGAATAAAATGACAGTCGTTGCAACTTTTTATCTTGCACGGTATTTGTGCGATAATTTTTCAATCGCCTTTTTTTGGGGAAAAAAATGGTTTCATTAATTAAAAAATAACAAAACAGTAAAGTTAGCCCAATTTTTTTGTAAAATATGAAAGCTTATGTTACGCAGAGTAAAAAGATACCTAACATGTCACGCTTTAAAATTGCGCACACTCATGGAATGGCGCCAAACTTCGGTACCTAAAAATCTCTATAGGCGACGCTTTGAAATTTTTTACAGGTTACCAGGTTAGAGTTACAGAGGAGGTCTAGTGCCAGAATTGTTGCACGCACTCTAACGCACGCGGCGATACCTCACATATGTGGTTTGAACGGCGTTTACATATGCGGGCAGGACTTACGTGTGTGTTCGCTTCTAAGCGTGAGCTATTGGGGATGGGCGTTTTAAAAAAAAAAAATATTATTTCTTTTTTTTTTTTACTTATTTTTTTTTTTTTTTTTTTTACACTTTTTTTTTTTTTGATCACTTTTATTCCTATTACAAGGAATGTAAACATCCCTTGTAATAGGAATGTGTGTGACAGGTCCTCTTTATGGAGAGATGCGGGGTCAATAAGACCCCACATCTCTCCTCCAGGCTGGAAAGCATGAGATCGTGAAAAAAAAATTCACTGATCTCATACTTATAGCCGCAATGGCGGCTTTGTTTACATTTGAGGACCCAGGCGTGACATCATCACATCGCGCCCGGGCCTCCGACGATCATAGAGATGGCTGGTGACCATCTGGTCACCAGTCATCTCTATGCTCATCACGTGACCCACCACCGGCGCCGACGATTCTCTCCGGGTACCCGATGGCACCGGATGGTGGCGGGAGGGGGGGGTGTCCCCTCCCGCCGCCTATAAGAACGATCAAGCGGCGGAACCGCCGCTATGATCGTTCTTATGGTGCGCAGGATCGCCGGCTGAACAAAAGGATATCTGAATGATGCCTCTAGCTGCAGGCATCATTCAGATATCCCCCCTCAAACCCAGGACGTCATATAACGTCCACCCGGAGGGAGAGAGGGCTCCTGCCGGCGTCATTTTACAATGGCCTGGTATGGAAGGGGTTAAAGTGCAAAAAATAAAAACCGCAGAGGTGATCAAATACCACCAAAAGAAAGCTCTATTTGTGGGGTGAAAAATTACATATTTTTTGTTTGGGTACAATGTCGCATGACCACGCAATTGTCAGTTAAAGCAATGCAGTGCCATATCGCAAAAAAAGGGCCTGGTCACTAAGGGGCAAATCCTTCCAGTCCTTAAAGCGTAACTCCACTTTTGTTTAGAAAAAAACATTCCCCCCTGGGTGATCTATGAACATTGCAAGGATTATAACAACCTCTGTTGCAGATTCCTACCTTTTGTTATTCAGAAGAAATCCATGTGTGTTTGTCTGTGCCTCTGGGCACAGTGGGTCCAATGGGAGTGGTTTCATAATTATCAGTCAGCTGGGCCAGCTGCAGAGCACTAAAGAGGAAATCTGCTGGGCCTGCATACCTTTAGACATGTTCCTTTTGGAAATATCTCACCAAAAATTCAATTAGACAGCACCTTGAGAGATAGTGACTCCTTCCACCACCGCAGGAAACACCTTCTTCCTCCAAATCTTTAAAGGGAGGTACTTCCCTGGCATACCTCAGTTGTATCAGAGAACCTTCGGCCCCGGCTGGAACGCATAAACACATAAGTTAGTCACAGCCTAGTATATCAAACCATTTAGGGCGGGTCGGTGCTGCACTAAAAGACTTCTGGAAAACAAGTTACCGGTAAGTCTAACTTGAATATTCCCAAGGCGTCTTTCAGGACAGCACCTTGAGAGGATAACAGAAACTGTCATAGAAATCCTGTCAGCTACAGGATTCCTGGACTTCCTGATTCCGAATCTCGGGCACGGGCACGCGCGCGCGCGATGGCGAGCATGTGTGCGCGGGGGCGCGCGCACGCTCCACAAAGCGCGCCAGAAGAGCTATTTAAACATGCCTGTGACAGACAGTCCCTGCTGTCTGCTCTACAGCGTGTAGTACCCAAAGAGACCTGATTCGTGAATTTACCTGCATCCGACCCGGCTTACCTTGACCCTTCCAGTTTCCTGCCTGCCTCTGACCCCCGGCTTTGTTTGACCAATCTTCTGCCTGATCCTCCAGTACCTTGCCGCCAGCCAATACTACCGACCCGGCTTGTCCGACCAATCTCTCCAGTTGCTGTGTCCTGGTTCCAGTCCAGTCAGCCTCATCAGTTCCAGTCCAGTTGCTTGTTCCTGGTTCCAGTCCAGTTGCTGTATCCTGGTTCCAGTCCAGCCAGTCTCATCAGTTCCAGTCCAGTTGCTGTGTTCCTGGTTCCGGTTCAGCCTGCCATACTTCCTGGGTGCCTGGATCCGTCCCAGTCTTCAGACTCTACTCTACCTTGATCCATCCTGCCAGGCACTCGTACCCCTTCTACCTCCGTGCCTCCTGTCTTCAGTACCAGGGGCCGCCGGTGGAAGCCGTAAGAGAGGCCTCCCTCTGCAGATCCGGGCTCGTCACCGTCAGGTACGTGACAGTAGCAGACAGCCATGTCTGAGCCCGGGCAGGGAGCCTCACCTATGGAGGAACTCTGTCGGCACCTGGCAGGTTTGTCTGAAGCAGTCAAGAGTCTTCAACAAGGATACACCCGCTTGGAAGAACAAGTGCGGGCCCTCTCCAATCCTTCTGCCATCCAAGAGGGGCCCCACGCCTCTGCTTCCACAGCCGGAACAAGTTCCTCACCTACAGTGGTCATGCTTCCTCCTGAACCTAAGGTTCCTACACCCGAAAGATTTTCCGGGGATCGGAGCAAGTTTAGGGCCTTCCGGAATTCGTGTGAACTGTATTTTGCCCTACAGCCCCGTACCTTTTCTCTAGAGGCCACCAAGGTGGGCTTTGTGGTCTCTTTGCTCGCTGGAGACCCTCAGAGCTGGGCCCACCGTCTCTTTGAACAGAAGGATGTATCACTAAACAACCTCGCTGCTTTTTTCGATGCCCTGGCCCAGCTATACGAAGATCCCCAACTCTCAGTAACCGCAGAAGCCACCTTGCGTTCCCTTCAACAAGGACGCAGACCAGCGGAGGACTATGTGGCAGAATTCAGGCGGTGGAGTGCGGATACCAATTGGAATGATGCCGCCCTCCGCCATCAGTTTCGCTTAGGACTTTCCGATTCCTTGAAGGACGAGCTAGCTAGAGTCGGTGTACCACAGACACTCAACCTGTTGATTGATCTAACCATCCAGATTGACCGACGTCTGAGGGAACGGAGGGCTGAGAGGACCACTGGCTTCTCCCGCCCAACCTGGATGCTTCCTCGGGCTCCTAGTCACCTGTACTCGGCTCCTGCTACACCTCCAACTCCCACATCTGACACGCCTGAACCAATGCAGCTCGGGCTCCTTCGTCCATCCCTCGCTCCTGAGGAACGCCAGCGCCGCCGAATAAATAATCTGTGCCTGTACTGCGGGGACCCCGGACATTTCGTTAGAACCTGTCCCCTGAAGCTTCGTAAGTTTCTTTCAGTTTCTTCTAACATGACTAACCTACAAGCCAAAACCACATCTCACCTTGCCCTCTCTGTTTCATTACAGCTCCCAGGAAGGACTTTGCAAGTACCCGCCATTATTGATTCCGGAGCATGCAGCTGCTTTATGGACTCAACCTTTGCCATTAAACACCAAATTCTCCTTCGTACCAAGACCCACGGACTTCGTGTCCATCTGGCTGATGGTTCCGTCATTAAATCCAGACCTGTGACCCAGGAGACCACTCCTATACCCGCTACCATCTTTACCACCTCTGGAACCCACCAAGAATGCTTATGTCTGGACATCATCTCTTCTCCGTTGTTTCCCTTGATTCTTGGTATGCCTTGGTTACAAGCCCACAATCCCACTATCAACTGGACTACGGGAATAGTTGCCTTTCCATCTTCCTATTGCCAATAGTCCTGTGGCTCATATAAACCTCCTGGGCCGGCCTCGTTACTATGCATTGACACCGAAGATGGCACCCGTCAATCCATCCCAGAAGTTTACCACGACTTTCTTGACGTATTTAGTAAACAAAAGGCAGAGACTCTACCGCCCCATCGGGCCTACGATTGCCCCATCGACCTACTTCCTGGAGCAAAGATTCCGTTCGGTAGAGTCTTCCCTTTAACGGAGGTGGAACAAGGGGCTTTAAAAAATTATGTTGATGAGAACTTGCAAAAGGGGTTCATCCGCCCTTCCACATCCCCAGCAGGCGCAGGCATCTTTTTTGTAGAGAAAAAGGACCACACCCTTCGACCTTGTGTGGATTACCGGGAATTGAATAAAATTACAGTAAAAAATCGCTACCCTCTCCCCCTGGTACCAGAGTTATTTCAGAGACTAGGAACTGCCACCATCTTTACCAAACTTGACCTCCGCGGAGCCTACAACTTGATCCGTATCAAAGAAGGGGACGAATGGAAGACCGCCTTCCGTACCCGGTATGGACATTTTGAGTACTTGGTAATGCCATTCGGGTTGTGTAACGCCCCTGCCACTTTCCAGTATTTTATCAACGATGTTCTACGGGACTTCCTAGACCTCTTTGTTATTGTTTATCTTGATGATATCTTAATTTTTTCTTCCTCCCTTGATTCTCATCGCAGACATGTCAAAAATGTGTTGGGTCGGCTCCGCCAGCATGGCCTGTATGCGAAGGCCGAAAAATGCGAGTTCGAGCAAGAGAGTATATCATTTCTGGGGTTAATCATTTCCAGCGAGGGCATCAAGATGGATCCTCAAAAGATTACCGCAATCCTGGACTGGCCAGAACCGGTGGACAAGAAGGGAATCCAACGTTTCGTTGGATTCGCCAACTTCTACCGCAAGTTCATCAGGGGGTTTTCAGCTATTATCGCACCCATTACTCAACTCACCAAGCAAGGAACACGTTTTCACTGGTCTCCTGAAGCCCAAGAAGCTTTTGAACGCCTGAAGGCCCTATTTACCTCAGCCTCTATCTTGAAACACCCAGACTCCTCACTACCATTCGTACTTGAGGTAGACGCCTCCGAAATAGCGGTAGGAGCAATACTGTCCCAAAGACAGGGAGACAAAACCTTGCTCCACCCAGTAGCCTTCTTCTCCCGCAAGCTTTCTGCAGCAGAGAGGAACTACGACGTGGGGGATCGGGAGCTACTAGCGATCAAGTCTGCACTAGAAGAATGGCGGTACCTGCTGGAGGGCGCGGCTCATCCGAATCTAATATTCACTGACCACAAGAACCTGGAGTACCTGAAAGCCGCGAGAAGATTGAATCCACGGCAAGCCAGGTGGGCACTCTTCTTCTCCCGGTTCTCTTTTCATGTTACTTATCGTCCTGGGGCCAAGAATATTAAGCCTGACGCCCTGTCTCGGATGTTCCATAAGTCCAAGGAGACTTCTCCGCCTGATACCATCCTTGCCCCTGGAAATTTCCTTCTTCTACAGGAGAACCTGTTCACTCAAATCAAACAAGCTTCCACCGGGCAGAGACAGTTCTCCGAGCCGGAATTGCAGGTTAAGGATGGACTATTGTGGTACCAAGACAGAATCTACGTACCTGAGAAACTAAGAGTAACCGCATTAGAACTCTGCCACGACCACGCCCTGGCCGGGCATTTTGGCGTTGCCAAGACCACTGACCTGGTACAGCGCACCTTCTGGTGGCCTCGAGTACGTGAAGACTGTAGGAGGTTTGTAGATTCTTGTACAACTTGCACCCGAAACAAGGGTTCCAGATCCAAGGCCTGGGGACTACTAAAACCCTTACCCGTTCCAGATAGGCCCTGGAGAATGTTGTCCATCGACTTCATTGTCGAGTTACCCCTGGCCGAGAACCATTCCACCATCTTCGTTATTGTGGACCGTCTGTCCAAGATGGCACACTTCATCCCTATGAAAGGGACTCCCTCCGCTCCTGAAACCGCACAGGTATTCATCAGAGAAATAGTCAGACTCCACGGGGTACCAGCCAATATTGTTTCCGATCGCGGGGTTCAATTTACCTCTCGATTCTGGAGATCCCTTTGCAAAACCTTGAAAATCGAATTATCGTTTTCCTCTGCTTACCATCCACAGACCAACGGACAGACGGAGAGAACGAATCAGACGCTCGAGCAATACCTGCGATGCTTCTCCTCTTTTGCTCAGGACAACTGGGTTTCCCTACTTCCGTTGGCCGAGTTTGCGTATAACAATTCCATCCACTCCGCTACCTGCCAGACTCCTTTCTTTGCAAACTATGGTTTTCATCCTACTTTTCTGCCTAATTCCCTTCCTGAGTGTCCTGTACCTGCAGTCCAGGAAAAGTTAAATTTTTTCTCGGTCAATAACCAGCTTCTACAAGAGACCATGACCAAGACTCAAGAATGCAACAAGACAATCTATGACAAGAAGAGACGGGGTGAATTAGTGTTGGTACCCGGCGACCAAGTATGGCTATCTACCACAAACCTAAGAATGGCATGCCCTTCTAAAAAACTGGGCCCCAAATTTTTAAGTTAATTCCCTGTTAAGAGGAAAATTAATGAAGTAGCTTATGAATTGGAACTTCCTGACTCTCTTAGAATCCATCCAGTTTTTCATGTCTCTCTCCTAAAACCCACAGTCTCTAATCCGTTTCCAGATCGGAAGCCGGATCACCCTGATCCGATCATTATTGACGGTGAGCAGGAATTCGAAGTAGAAGCTATCATGGACTTCAGGAGAAGAAATAACCAGAACCAATTCCTAATTAAATGGAAGGGCTACGGACCCGAGGAAAACTCATGGGAACCCGAGGAGAATATCCATGCCAGGAGTTTGATACAGGCTTTCAAAAGGACTCACCCTGGAAGGTTCACCCGGCTGGGCATCCGGAGGCTGCCCCTTGGGGGGGGGCAATGTCATAGAAATCCTGTCAGCTACAGGATTCCTGGACTTCCTGATTCCGAATCTCGGGCACGTCCACGCGCGCGGGCACGCGCGATGGCGAGCACGTGCGCGGGGGCGCGCGCACGCTCCACAAAGCGCGCCAGAAGAGCTATTTAAACATGCCTGTGACAGACAGTCCCTGCTGTCTGCTCTACAGCGTGTAGTACCCAAAGAGACCTGATTCGTGAATTTACCTGCATCCGACCCGGCTTACCTTGACCCTTCCAGTTTCCTGCCTGCCTCTGACCCCCGGCTTTGTTTGACCAATCTTCTGCCTGATCCTCCAGTACCTTGCCGCCAGCCAATACTACCGACCCGGCTTGTCCGACCAATCTCTCCAGTTGCTGTGTCCTGGTTCCAGTCCAGTCAGCCTCATCAGTTCCAGTCCAGTTGCTTGTTCCTGGTTCCAGTCCAGTTGCTGTATCCTGGTTCCAGTCCAGCCAGTCTCATCAGTTCCAGTCCAGTTGCTGTGTTCCTGGTTCCGGTTCAGCCTGCCATACTTCCTGGGTGCCTGGATCCGTCCCAGTCTTCAGACTCTACTCTACCTTGATCCATCCTGCCAGGCACTCGTACCCCTTCTACCTCCGTGCCTCCTGTCTTCAGTACCAGGGGCCGCCGGTGGAAGCCGTAAGAGAGGCCTCCCTCTGCAGATCCGGGCTCGTCACCGTCAGGTACGTGACAGAAACGTACTACCTTAGGGCGGAACAACAGCTTGTAGGACCTTTCTGACGAAAGCCTGGTCACTGGCAGATGTGAGGTCCAGTCTGTAATAGCGCACGAACGTGCGAAAGCTTGACCACGTTGCTGCTCTGCAAATTTGGTCAGGGGTGGCACCAGCTCTTTCTGCCCATGTGGCCGCAAGTGCTCTTGTTGAGTGTGCACATATCCCTACTGGTGGCACCATACCTGCGTGAGAGTAGGCTTCCAGAATGGATAACTTCAACCATCTAGCTAAGGCACCCTTTGAAGCTTGGCAACCGTTTTTGTTGCCCCCAAAAAGAATAAATAAGGAATCTGTGCGTCTAAAGCTCTTTGTTATTTTTAGATAGCATAACAAAGTCCTTCTTACATCTAACATATGAAAAAAAGTTTATTTTTCCCCTGAAGGGTCTGCACAGAAAGTAGGTAGCACAATCTCCTGGGAACGATTAATTGTTGAAGCTACCTTAGGCAAAAATTTTGGATCTGTTCTTAGAACAACTCTATCCGAAAATAAAGATAAATAAGGTTCCCTTATTGACAGAGCATGTAGCTCACTGATCCTGCGCGCTGAAGTGATAGCGACCAGGAACAGAGTTTTAAGGGTGAGATCTCTGATGGATGCATTTTCTAAAGGTTCGAATGGCTTTCCTGTCAGAGACTGCAGAACTACCGAGAGATTCCATTTCGGGAAACCCCTAATCTGAGCCGGTCTAGACCTTGTTAGGGCTTTAAAGAACCTAGCTACTAGTGGTTCTGAGGCCACGGATCTCTCCAGAAACAGTTAGTGCAGCTACCTGTACCTTCAAAGTGCTGATTGCCAGACCTTTATCTGCTCCCTCTTGTAAGAATTCCAAAATGGAACTAAGATTGTCCGGATTTTGAACAGATATCACACCATGAGTTAAAAACTTTCCACACCTTGGTGTATATGGCCCTTGTAACATTCTTCCTGCTTTCTAGCAGTGTTGAAACTAAACGGTCTGAACACCCTTCTTTTTCAAGAGTTGCCTTTCAGATGCCAGGCTGCGAGGGAGAGACTGGACACATCTGGGTGATATACAGGACCCTGTATCAATAGATCCTGCCTGGGAGGTAGATGCCAACATGGCTTGGCTGCCATTCCCAAGGACAGTTGAGATCCAAGCTCTCTTGGGCCAGAACGGGGTATATAAGATGACCGGTACATTTTCCCTTTGAATTTTTCTTAGCACTAAAGGGATTAACTGGAACGGGGGGAACGCAAAGCAAAGGCAAAACCTCCAAGGATGCGCCAGAGCATCTGTTCCTAGAGACCCGTCTAGTCTGTTTAGGGAAAAGAATTGAGGTACTTGTGTGTTTTCCCTTGAGGCAAACAGGTCCACCTCTGGTTGACCCCACCTGCTGGAAATTGTCGCAAAGACCTCCGGGTTCAGTGACCATTCTGACTCCCAGACTGTAGGTCTGCTTAAGTAATCTGCCACCCTGTTCAGGGATCCCTTTAAGTGGATTGCTGACAGGGACCGTAAGTTCCTTTCTGCCCACAGAAGGATCTCTGCTGCAAGAACCTGTAGAGTTCTGCTCCTTGTGCCCCCTTGCCTGTTGAGGTATGCCACCGCCGTGGCATTGTCTGTAAACACCTGAACATGATGGTTCTGGAGATCCGGAGAAAACTTTAGTAGAGCCAATGCGATCGCCTTTAGCTCTCTCCAATTTGAGGATCTTTTTGACTCTTCTTTCAGCTAAGTCCCCTGGATGAAATCTTTCCCTAAGTGGGCTCCCCACGCACTGGCATCCGTAGTCAGTCTCCTTTCTACTGGAAAGGACCACTCTAGACCGTTTGAAAGGATCTCCTGATCTTTCCACCAATAAAGTGACCTCTTCACTCGAGATGGAATTTTTACCTGAGTGTCCAGGGAACTGAGATTGTGATCCCATGACCTCAGGAGAAAGGACTGTAGGCACATGAAATGCAACCTTGCCCATTGGATGGACGGCATAGTTAAAGTCAGAAATCCCAATGCCGACATTACATGCCTTATTGTTATAGGCTGGTTGGACTGTAGCTGGGAGACGGCTTCCTGAATCCTGTCCTTCTTTTCCTGGAGGAGAAACATTTTCTGGCTTTGACTTGGTAACCCAAGAAACGGATCTCCTGGAATGGAACTAGGGAAGGCTTTTGTAGATTCAAAATCCAACCCAAAGATTCCAGGTGGCTTCGTACCTTGGACAGGTTGTCTAGCAACCTTTCTCTTGAGGGGGTGAAGAATAACAGGACGTCTAGGTAGGGTATAACTGCAATTCCCTGCAGACGAAGTGGGGCTAGGGCTTCCGCCATCACCTTGGTGAAAATCCGAGGCGAGGATGACAGCCCGAGCGGTAGGGCCCTGAATTGTAGATGCTGGACTACTACCTCCATCCTTACTGCCAAGGGATGTGCAGATATGCATCCCTTAAATCTATTGACGCCATATAACATTCTGGCATCAATAGATTTTTTACTGAAAATATCGAGTCCATCCTGAACTTTCTGTATTTGACAGACTTGTTCAGAGGCTTCAAGTTTAGGATCATCCTGAATTTTCCGGTTGGCTTTCTTATTAGGAAAATGTGAGAATAGAAACCCAGTTGTTGTTCTTCTGGAGGTACTTGGTTCCACCACACCCTGTTGGATCATCTCTCTCAGTGAGGACTTCATGGCCGGGGCTTTTTCTGGGTCTTTTGGGGTGTTTGTTATCAAAAACCTCTTTGGGGGGGCCTCCGAGAACTCTATCACGTAACCCTGGGCTAGAGTGGTCAGGATATACTGATTGGATGTCACAGCGGACAACTGCGGAAGAAACTTCTGTAGTCTTCCGCCTACCCGCAAGGCTGAGTCATTGTGATTTCTTTGCTTGTATAGGAGGATGGAAAAAATAGGATTTTTATAACAGCTTACCTGTAAAATCCTTTTCTTGGAGTACATCACGGGACACAGAGCGGCATAGTCATTACTATGTGGGTTATATAGTTTACCTTCAGGTGCTGGCACTGGCAACTTCCAAAACCGGAAGTACCCTCCCCTATATAAGCCCCTCCCATCCGGGAGCACCTCAGTTTTGTAGCAAAGCAATAAGTGTCCCCAAAGAGGGGTGGGAGCTCTGTGTCCCGTGATGTACTCCAAGAAAAGGATTTTACAGGTAAGCGGTTATAAAAATCCTATTTTCTTTCTCGTACATCACGGGACACAGAGCGGCATAGTCATTACTATGTGGGATGTCCTAAAGCAATGCCCAATGAGGGGGGGGATACACCATACATAAGCTGAGCGCTATCAGACATGAGGATCTTTTGCGGCCTGCAACACACTGCGCCCAAAGGCGACATCCTCCTGACTTCTAACGTCCACCTGGTAGAACCTAGTAAAAAACGTGTGTACTGAAGACCACGTTGCGGCCTTACAGATTTGAGCCAGGGAGGCCTGGTGATGCACTGCCCATGAAGTTCCAACTGCTCTCGTGGAGTGCGCCCTAACTTTGAACGGAGGCGGTCTCCTTCTCAAGCCATAGGCTTGCATTATGACCTGTCGAATCCACTTGGCTAAAGTAGATTTTGACGCTGCCTGACCCTTTCTGGGGCCTTCCGGCAGAATAAACAAAGTATCCGTTCTGCGAATCTGAGCAGTGGCTTTTAGATAAGCTTTAACTGCTCTTACTACATCCAAAGAATGCAATAACTTTTCCTCTACCGAACTAGGTTTGGGGAAAAAAGAAGGAAGAACCACATCTTGGTTCAAATGAAAACCTTGATACCACCTTAGGAAGAAAGGCTGGATGAGGGCGTAACACTACTCTGTCCTTATGGATAACCAGATATGGCTCTTTACAGGACATAGCTGCTAATTCCGACACTCTTTTAGCCGAACAAATGGCTACTAGAAAAAACAATTTCCTGGTGAGAAGAACCAAGGAACTATGCTGTAATGGTTCAAATGGTTGTTTCTGTAGAACCAACAGAACCAGGTTTAGATCCCATGGACATATGGGAATATTAACCGGAGGACTAATACGCATCACTCCTTATCTAAAGGCTTTGACTAGTGAATGCGAAGCCAAGGGCCTTTGAAAAAATATTGACAAGGCCGAAAACTGACCTTTGATAGTACTCAAGGCAAGCTTCCTATCTACAGCCCACTGTAGGAAGTCCAGACTCCTACCTATTACGTACTTATGTGGATGCCATTTCTTGGCCTCACACCACGCGATGTACGCCTTCCAGATTCTATAGTAGATCTGCCTGGATGCCGACTTCCTGGCATTGATCATGGTAGATACCACAGGATTAGAGAGCCCTCTCTTTTTTAGAATGTGGGCTTCAATAGCCAGGCCGTCAAACCTAGGGCTGGTAAGGAAGGGTGGTATATCGGTCCTTGCGAAAGCAGGTCCGGACGACGTGGGAGAGTCCAAGGACTCCCCACTGACATTTTACAATCTCCGCGTACCACGCTCTTCGGGGCCACGCTGGAGCCACCAGAATCACTGGTTTCTTTTCTACCCTGATTCTGCGGAGTAATCGAGGTAACCATTGTGGCGGTGTGAATGCATATATCAGCTTGAACTGATCCCAAGGGAACACTAGGGCATCCGAGCCGCAAGCTAGTGGATCCCTTGTCCGAGAGACAAACCTGTCCACCTTTGCGTTGAATCTGGATGCTAGAAGATCTACATCCGGTGTTCCCCACCGCTGACATATTGTCCAGAAAACCTCGGGGGTGAAGGGACCATTCCTCTGGGCATAATTGCTGGCGACTTAGAAAGTCCGCCTTCCAATTCTCCACTCCTGGAATGAATACCGCAGATATGGCTGGGACATATCTTTCTGCCCATTTCAGGATGTAATTTACTTCCCTCTGGGCTGCACGACTCCTGGTGCCCCCCTGATGATTGATATATGCCACTGCTGTGGCATTGTCTGATTGAATTCTGACAGGGGACCCTTGGAGTTTGGATGTCCATGCTACTAGGGCATACCGGGCTGCTCGTATCTCTAAGAGATTGATGGGCAGGGCCTTTTCTGCATCCGACCATCTGCCCTGGAGAGACCATTGCTCCAGTACTGCTCCCCAGCCTATAAGGCTGGCATCTGTAGTGACCACCTTCCAAGAAATCGGACTGAAGGATTTCCCTTTTTCCAGATTCTGGGGAACCAACCACCAACGGAGGCTCTTGCGAACGGAAGGGGACAAGGACATTGTAAGTCTAGGGCCTGAACTTTTTTGTTCCAGGCTGACGGTATGGCCCCTTGCAAATTCCTTGAATGGAATTGACCGTAGGGTACTGCTTCGAATGATGCCACCATTTTTCCCAGCAGCCTCATGCACAGGCGTATGGACGGCTGTCTTTTTTGTACCCACTAAGTGGATCAAATCTTTCAAAGACAACACCTTTCCTCGAGGCAAGAATATTTTTCTCTGGCCTGAATCCAACCTTAGCTCCAAGTATTCCAGACTTTTGACTGGTTTTTAGGGCTGACTTGTCTCGGTTGATAATCCAACCGTGAGATTCCAGATACTTGACTGTCTTGTGAACGACCACGTCTAGTTTTTTCACTGAGTGGTCTATCAGCAACAAGTCATCTAGATATGCCATTATCATTACACCTTGTGTTCTTAGATTGGCCAATAAAGGGCCAGAATTTTCGTAAACACTCGTGGTGCTGTGGCCAGACCGAAGGGTAAGGCTCTGAACTGAAAATGGCGCCCTTCTACTGCAAAGCGTAGAAATTTTTGCTGGACTGGAAAGATGGGAATGCGCAAATAAGCATCTTTGATGTCGATCGCAGCTAACCAATCCTCCCCTTGCAGGGCAGTGGCCACCGATCGGATCGACTCCATCGGAAAGTCCTGATATACAGGAATTTGTTTAGCCCTTTTAGAATTAATATGGGCCTCCCGTCCCCGTTTGCTTCGGGACTGTAAGGAGGTTTGAGTAAAACCCGAACCCCCATTCTTCCAGGGGAACCTCCATAATTACTCCTTGGAGCAATAGTTGTTCTAGTGACAACAGGAGGGACTCTCTCTTCCGGGGATCCCTTGGCACGTTTGACCTCAAAAATGGGAAGGAGGAGAGTCTTTTAACTCCAATCTGTATCCCAAACATACTGCGGAGAGCACCTATCTGTTTTGATCGTGTCCCGCCAGGTCTCTTGCGAACAACTGGAGTCCTCCCCCCACCCGACTGAGTGGGGGCCCCTTCAATGAATTTAACTTTGGGGGAGGTTTTGTACCTCCCCTGAACCAGGGTTTCTCATTACCCTGCGATTGTCCCTGTTTTTTACCCCCGGGAATTGACCGAGGAGGCCGTCGGAACTGTTACACAGCCGATGCCCCAGGGACTGGAGAAGCAGGCCTCTTAAAGAGGGACCTCTAACTCTGTTTTTAACCGGCAAGAGTGTATTTTTACCGCTGGAAATTTTCTGGATATATTTGTCCAGGTCTTCCCTGAATAAGCGTTCACCATGAAATGGGACGCTAACCAGCCATTCTTTACAGGGAGCTTCAGCAGACCAGTTTTTGAGCCATAGAAGCCTACGCATATGTACTACAGACAGCTTAAGGTGGGAGGCCTGATGGATTGAATCCTTTATGGCGTCAACCGCAAAGCCTAAGGCTCTAGGTAGATCAGCTAGGGCAAGGGCCTGCTGATCTGTCAAGTCCCTCAAGACCTGTTTCAACTGATCCTTCACTGCTTAGCAGACCCCACTGCTGGTTGTGTCACCAAGCTTGCTGTAGAAAGAAGCAGATTTTCATAAGGACTCCAATCTTTTATCTATTGGGTTCTTGAACATTTGGACATTATCCACTGGACATGTCAGTGATTTATACACACAAGAGATGGCTGCGTCCACTGTAGGGACCTTCCATTTTTTGATGAACTTATCCTCCATGGGATAGACCACCGGAAACCTCTTGGGGGGAATAAATATTTTCTCAGGATGTTCCCAATCCTGGTAAATGAGCCCTTTCAGTAAAGGGTGAAGTGGAAAAGAACAGACAGTCTGGGGGCTTCTAGCGACCCCAACGAGGATACAGTAGTGGTTGATGGTTCCGCAAGGTGCATTTTTAAATGCTGATCGGACCATGTTAGTCAGAGACTGAACCCATAATCTTTCAGCTTGAGATGCTGAGAAAAGGTTCCCCCACTGTTGATTCCTCTATAACAGAATCAACCTCATCCTGATCCCCTTCAGGCAGGTCGATCCCTGTATGGGACTGTTGCTCTGCTAACAGGCACTCTGAAGGAGGAGATGGAGATCGGGCGTGCTTTCCCTGACAGGGAGGCAGCGATCAATGTTGACAATCTCTCTCTAATCCTCCCAGAGCTGAGGAAAAAACCTCCTCTGTTACATACACAGGAGCAGGTGAACTGAGGACAGCCACAGTACCAAGTACCCCTGCGGGGTCTCTACGGTCACTTACCTCTGAACTTCAGGGGAGACTGGTGCAGCAGAAGCATGCCCAAGATCCTCAGAGCCCGATGAGACCCCCTTCGCTTCCTGGAAGATTCAGTTCCGGAGCTTCTGGACGGCATATTCCTAAGCCTAAAGCTGAGGTATTCCAGCCGTAATACACCACTTTTACTGAGAATAGTCTAGCACAATTGCTGCTATATAACAGTTGGTGTCTACTAAAGTGCCTTTCTAGGGGATGCCTGCATCAACCGCCTCTGTGTGCCTTTATACTGTTGCTAGCTCTGTCTGTGCACTTCAATAGCCAGCTATGATTGTGCTTTAAAACACGCTGGACGCCCGCACATGCGCAGTAGCGCCGCGGCGCACACCGAGCGTCATCCACCCGCTCCGCCCCTTTCCAGATCGCCTCTATATATAGAGGCGCGTGCGCGCGCGCGCACGCGCGCGGGCACGTGCGCCTTCCGCGCCTTTTTTGAAAAAAATAAGGAGCTAGATGGGAGCCAGGGTCCCTGCCGCAGGGCCCAGGGATGGATGAGCGCAGCAACAGGGCAGAGGAGACAGCTTCCCAGCAGAGAACTTACCAACTGCCTGGATTTGATTTTGGAAGAAAAAAATCCACATTACAAGAAAAAGAACCATAGTGGCCTCTAGTGTCTAACACAGGTACCGCGGTCTTACAATTTTTTTTTTTTTTTCTTGCCTACTATTAAAATTTTTACATTTTCTCAGTAGTAACAGGCATACACAGAATATTAGCGGGAATACCTTAGGTAACAGGCAGAAAGACAAAATAGGCTTGGGGTCCCTCAATAGAACCAAGTTCCCGAGGGCCCCCACTTACATTTTCCTCGCCGCAGGACTCTGTTTGGTCCACAGAAGCCCAAACTTCACCTATCACGGCAGGCATTGTAATTAAACCTTCAGGGACCGGGTTCCCAAGGATTCCACTCCCCTGGACCTGTATAGCACCCTGCACAGAAAACATCTCGGTCGTGGGTATGACCAGAGCTCTGGATCCCAGGGTCCAGCCCTCCTAAGAGAGGCATTACAGGCAAAACCTTGCTCTTCTCTTGCAAGGCCCGGGTACCGACCGTTTAGCTATGAAGCTTTTTTGGTCGGATCTGGAATAGCTTACTGAGGCCCAAAAGAACCTGTACGCAAGCTCAGTGAAAAACACATGTTACTTCTTGGCCAACACCTTAGACACTGGCAAAAAACTGAGGTGCTCCCGGATGGGAGAGGCTTATATAGGGGAGGGTACTTCCGGTTTTGGAAGTTGCCAGTGCCAGCACCTGAAGGTATCTATATAACCCACATAGTAATGACTATGCCGCTCTGTGTCCCGTGATGTACGAGAAAGAAAGGATTCCACCTTTTCCTTTGACCTTTTTTGTGGCCCAATTCCTCCTACCCCCTTGGGGTCTGTTGTTTTTTTCTTGAGCTTTTTGAGGTAGAAAAAAACGTCTTGGGGGTTGTTTCTTCTTTTTAACTGGGAAAGATTTTTTCCTGTCAGCCGTCCTGTCTAGGATACTCTCTAGATCAGGCCCAAAAAGAAGGTCCCCCAAAAAAGGAATCCCACAGAGCTTGTTTTTTGAAGCTGCAACCCCTGGCCTGGTCTTTAACCACAAAGCCCTTCTTGCGGAATTAGTAAAGGCTGCAGACCTTGCCGACATTTTTATTGCTTCAGCTGAAGCATCAGCTATGTAAGCTACCGCAGAAGACAAAGTGGCAAAAGAGTCTAAAATCTCTTGTTTAGGTGAGTCTGCCACTATATGGGACTTTAACTGGTTAGTCCAAAATTCTAAATTTCTGGCTACACACGTTGTGGCCATAGCGGGCTTTAAATTATTCATGATTGACTGCCATGACCTCTTGAGTAAGAGATCCATGCGTTTGTCCATAGGGTCTTTGAGAACCCCTATGTCTTCAAAAGACAGATCAGTGGACCTGGAAACTTGAGAGAAGGCCGCATCCAGTTTAGGGACCTTGTTCCAGACTGCAGAGGGATCTTCCTCAAAATGGAAGCGTCTTTTATGGGCCTTTGAGAAAAAGTTTTTTTTCTCTGGATCCTGCCATTCTTTCTTTATAGCATCAGAAATGACCTGATGGACTGGGAAAGTCTGACCCTTAGGTTTACTCAGACCTGCATACATGCGGTCATGTAAGCTTATATCCTTCCTTTCCTCACTTAGGCCAAGCGTAACATGAATGGCCCTAAGTAGCCCATCCACCTCCTCCAAAGATAATTTGAATTTAGAAGGGGACACTACTGCTTCCTCCCCCGAGTCCTCTGACTCCTCACTAGAAGGTAAAAGGGATTGTTCTTCCCTGGTAACAGGCACCTCAGCCAGAGTATCTAATACTGGCACAGCCACAGACCCTTGGGAAGACTGTGAAGTGGAGGACTGAGCCATAGACGGTTTAACTAATGAGTCACGAAAAGTTTGAATCGTGGCAAAAAGTTCTTTCTTTACAGAGGCAACCAATTCCTCCCGT
This sequence comes from Rana muscosa, assembly GCA_029206835.1. Classification (NCBI taxonomy): domain Eukaryota; kingdom Metazoa; phylum Chordata; class Amphibia; order Anura; family Ranidae; genus Rana; species Rana muscosa. The sequence continues at coordinate 116,952,184 of CM055121.1, forward strand.
ACTGAGGCTGATTCCTCTTGAACTAAAGAAGAAATGCAAGTGCTGCATAAAGATTTTTTTCCAATTCTCTTCCCTCTTTGTCCTACATGAAGGACATCTCTTTCTAGGGTCAGAACTCTTGGCCTGGAGAGAAGACAAAAAAGGGAAATAAAGCAGGAGGATCCTTAGTGAGACCCGGTCTCTGCCAATGGACCACCCCAAACAGGTGCACTAAGAAGGAAACCAAGAAACACCTCTAGGGCCCAGACAGGCCCCTTGCCACTAGGGGGATAGAAAGAGAGAGAGACCCAAAAATCACAGGTAAGGGATAAGCAGACTTTAACCGCTGCCTCCTACCTGAGCCTTGCCGGTGCCTGTCCCCACCGCTGAATCCGCTGCGTCCTCCATTACGGATGTACCGCGTCTCGTGGCTTCACACGCCGCTTCCGGACTCCCACAGAAATAGGCACCAGCTCCTGTCCTGCCTCCTCCCCCTGCGTTTACGCCGGAAAGGACGTTTCACGCTGACCTGGCGACCCGCTCTGACTTCCGGTCTCTTGGACTGCACCAAAATGGCGGCAGTGCATGCGCAACCGCTGCCTCCCAGACAAGCCAGTCGCCTAGTCCATGGCTCCTCTGAGCACTCCAGGGGGAAGAGGAGCCAGAATTCCCCGTTTTCCATGCTGGGTAGAGCTGGAGGACAGCGGTCTCTAAAGGAGGAAATTTAAGAGGGAAGACTCTGTCTCCCAGGAGAACCTGGAAGCTCCTGACTCCCCTCACCGAAGATGTTCCCTCCAGGCTGGAGGAAACACAAAAACTGAGGTATGCCAGGGAGGTACCCCCCTTTAAAGATTTGGAGGAAGAATGCGTTTCCTGCGGTGGTGGGAGGAGTCACTATCTCTCAAGGTGCTGTCCTGAAAGACGCCTTGGAAAAAATAAATTTTTGTTGCAGGGGATGCCTGAAATCTGATTTGTATCTTAGGCAGACTGCTGGGAAAATTGGTGAGCCAATCACACAAGCAGGAAATTATGTTTCTGGAGAGTGAACAGAACAACTCAATGTAGCCATATTGCAAAATTACAGCGGCTTCAGATTGAAAGGGAAAGGTCATTTTTAATAACATTCGATTACAATATGACTTGTGTCGCAATTGTACATATTATTTTTTCTTTATTAGCTATTTTTTTCCCCCACAAATGTAGAGTTACCCTTTAAGTGGTTAAAGTGAACCTGTCATCAAGCAAAATATCTGATCAGATTGTGCATTAGCTCACATTCAACCAGAAGCAGCCATTCCCTAATCCAAGTAATGGATTTTAGGTTTGAAGCGGTGAAGTTCAACCTATTCATTGTGAACTAGAATGTGACCCACAACCACAATGGCTGCTTCCATGAGACCTGATCCACAAAGCCCCCCCCCCCCCAATCCCCAGCCTTTTTATCTATATAAGTGCACATCCACATACAAATGATAGAAAACAAACACAGGAGCGGGGGACCATTTAACATACAAACGCTACTGAAAATGGTGAATAACTTACATGTAATCAATATCCTTCTGTGTGTCTTCTACTGAAATACCCAGCAACACACAGATACCCCGTCCGATGGAGCTGATCTGTTCTTCTCCCACTGTAAATGTAAAAATAGTATGTTAGTAGATTGATGGGGAGGTTTATTTATTTAAGGTACTTATATAGCACCGCCAATGAGCTTACAATCTAAGGTCCCTAACTCACATTCATACATACATATACTAGGGCCAATTTAGACAGGAGGCAATTATCCTTCCAGCATGTCTTTGGAGTGTGGGATAAAACCAGAGTATCCGGAGGAAACCGGGAGGTTAGGATGTATTGCCCTGCAGTTATATGACAAAGCAAAATACAGATAAAGCCAATCTAAAATGTAATCCATTGCAGATTACCAGTATTCAGCTGCCATTTTCTCACATTCTTCCATGTTTGGAGTCTTCAGTCAATAGGCAGCCATTTTTGTATGTGCCTGCATTTGCAAAGGAGCTGCATTTCCCCGACACCTGGCTCTTAAGCCTAATACACACATTTTTCCGATGGGAAAAGTGTGATGACAGGCTGTTGTTGGAAAATCTGACCGTTTGTACGCTCCATCGGACAATTGTTGGACAGATTTTCCATGTTGGATAGCATGCTTTAAAATTTTCCGACAACAATTGTGTGTTGTCGGATTTTCCGAATGTGTGTACACAAGTCTATCGGACAAAACTCCAAAGTACAAAAACGCATGCTCAGAAGCAATGCTCACCATAACACAACATTAGCAGAAGTTGCCCAAAGGGTGGCACTAAAGAGCTGAAAAACCACGTAGTTGTTTGTTGGCTGATAATTCTTTGCCACTTCTATGCAATACAAGTTCACGGCCAACACCCTTTGGACAAAAGTCCTACGCTTTGTCCGATGGAAATCCGATCGTGTGTACGAGGCTTTACTCCCGGCATTTGCAAGATGTGTGCCAGTACATGTAAAATTATCTTTAAAAAAATTGATAGCAGGAAGGGAAAAGGGTCATATGGCAGAAGACATACAAAATATCCTCTGCCATAAACCTTTACCTGATATATATTTTTTATCATTTAACTTTGAATAGCCTGGATAGTCGTTTAAAGCAAATATGCAAAAACCTCGCTGGAAATATTTTAGAACACCCCTGTAGAAAAAGATTAAAAATAAGCCAGAACAAATCCGGCCTAAGACTAATTTGTTATTATGTAAACAATATGCCTTGTTGGACTGAAGTTTTTAACCACTTGGCGTCCGCGCTATAGCCGAATGACGGCTACAGCGCGGACCTGCTTTGCCAGGAGGCCGTCAATAGACGTCCTCTCCTTTGCACTCTCCCCGGTGCGGGCTGTGATCACAGAGTCACTGAGACTCGGGTGATCACAGATCCGAGTAAGGGGCCGATCCTGTCCCTTTACCACGTGATCAGCTGTCAGCCAATGACAGCTGATCACGTGATGTAAACAAAATCTCGGTAATCGGTTTTTTTTTCTCCTCACGCTAACAGCGTGAGAAAAAAAAGCCGATCACCGGTTCTTGTGCAAGGGACATCGGTCCCAAAGAGGAAGAGGCACATCTGCCTCATCTGTGTCCACCATTACCGCCTGCCAATGCCACCTGCCAGTGCCCACCAGTGCAAAAAAGTGGCACCTATCAATGCCCACGAGTACCACCTATCAATGCCCACCAGTGGTGCTCATCAGTGCCACCTAGCAGTGCTGCCTATCAGTGTCACCTACCAGTGCCCATCATTGCCACCCATCAGTGCCCATCACTGCCACCCATCAGTGTCAACTATCAGTGCCACTTCTCAGTGCCCACCAGTATCACCTATTCAATGCCCTTCAGTGCCATCTATCAGTGCCCACCAGTGCCGCCTATCAGTGCCCATCAATGCAGCCCATTGGTGCCAATCAGTGAAGCCCATCAGTGCCCATCAGTGCAGCCTCATCAGCGTCTATCAATGAAGGACAAAAATTACCCGTTTACAAAATTTTATAACAAAATATAAAACGGTTTTGTATTTTTTTTTTATTTGGTCTTTTTTTTAAAAATTTAACAAAAATAAAACCCGCAGAGGTGATCAAAACCACCAAAAGAAAGCTCTATTTGTGGGGAAAAAATTATAAAAATTTCAATTGGGTACAGTGTTGTTAGATAATAAAGCACTATTGCAAGATCTGATTGCTTTGCATGTGGACATTGTGATGGAGTTCATGGGCAGCAAATAAGGAGGATAAATACCAAGGGGTGATCGATGTGATTGAAGCTCACGGTCAGCATTAAGGAGGAGGAATACAAGGAGGAAAGCTCTAGAGGATTAACCTTTTACAAAGGCATATTTATAAAGTATAGGAGGCGAGGGTACAACCGGTGGAGGGAGCACAAGGAATCTAAAAATATACAGAGCGGTGGGTGGATGTGAAGAGTTTGTTTTCGTCTATATTCATCTGATTCGTTTCATCATTTTTTCAATATATATAGTGGACTGGCACGTTATTCTTCACTATTCTTCATACATATAAGGACACTCTATGGATTCATATGTTTTATTTGGCACTGTGCACTTTATTTAAAGCTAATATTTTATTTGTTTATTGATTGCACTTAATATCCTTATGGGATAGTCCTATGTAGTTTAGCGCTGCACTTATTATATTAGAATTGTTGATTCACATTTTTTTTTTTTTGTCATTTAAGTTTTTTATTTTTCATCAGAAAAAAATCATTACAGAATCATAAATATTAAAGATGATAACAATTGACTTCAACAAAAATCTCAGGTATTATTACCATAGAAACTTAGACAAATTATTATCGTAAAAACCAATACTGACAATGTTTAAACAAAAAGTAATAATATCTATCCTCATCTTGGTCAAGTATATAATCAAGTAATCTTATAAACTGATAATAACTTATATTAAGAAAATCTAGTTCCCACAAAAATAAACCGAAAATATGAAGGGCTCCTACTCCCCTCCCCAGCCACCCCTAACGGGAACACACTGTGACTGGGAAAGAGAGAACGTCCCCTGCCCGGCCTTCCTGTCACCACCAACAATCGTTGGTAGAGACAACTGGAGAGATATAATAGAAAAAAATTCATTTGTACATGCAAAAAAAAACACAATACTCGACCTAAGTATGAAAATTAAGAGTTGTTCTCAGACTTGTTAGAGCTAAGTTCAACAGTCCAAGCCTCAAACAATAAAAAAAGGAATCTGAGCCTGAAACTATTATATTTTATCTGATGTAATAAAACAATAAACATACTATGAAATAATAAAAGCCAAAACCGAGAGAATAAAGTATAGGATAAAAATAAAGAAGAGAAAGAAAAAGAGGAGAGAGAAAGAGGAAAAAAAAAAAATTCTCAAAGATATGAAGTGAAAAGATTATAGAATGCCTACAAACCAAATATACATTCTAAAGATCAGTGATTGGTGTTGATGACCAAGTTATGTGACAAAGAGATTCCCATAAATCGCGCCCAAGGTTCCCATATGGCTTCAAAATTTGAGGTCTCGTCTAACAAGAAGCTAACCAGTTTTTCTTGTTCCATAATCCAGGAAACTTTTAGTTTCATGGATAATATAGATACCGAAGGTTTCTTCCATGCCCTTGCAATAGTTAGTTTTGCTCCCGTTAAAATAAACAAAATTAGTTTACGAGTGGCTTTAGGAATATGAGGTAAATGTCCATTGAGTAAAGCAATTGTGGGAGATTGATGTATCGGGCAACCTGTAATATTGCGTAAAATGTGAAATACCTTATTCCAAAATCCACAAATTCTTGGGCACTCCCACCATATGTGGATCATAGTACCCAGTCCCTGACATCCCCTATAACAAAGAGGTGAAACAGAGGGGTACATAACAGTCAATCTCGTGGGAACTAGATACCATCTTGTAAAAAGTTTTATATTGGCCTCTATGAGCGAAGTATTGCAGAGGCCTGAAGTCGAGCGAGAGTAGCTTGCATGCCAGTCTACAATATTTCTATCAATTAGGAGTTCCTTCTCCCAGGCCAACATGTATGGTAGTTTCACTAAATTGGATGCCAGTGACTTGTAGATCACAGAGATACCCCCCCCCCTTCGCTCCACTGTCTGTCCACACCAATTTTCATAATCTGTAAAGTCTCGGGATGAATATCCAGTTTTACACCTAGAATGAATTAAATTAGCGATTTGATGAAATCTCGGTTTTTCGGATAAAGGGAGATCTAATTTGTTCATAAAATATTCAATAGGTAAAGGGCCTATAGAGGAAAAAAATTGACCAATGCGGTACAACTGATTCACATATTTTAATGAAGTGTGGGCAGCTTTGTGGAATAAGCATAACAGCTCACTAGGTTTTACACAGTTCACGTTCAGATGTGACCCTTTGCTTTCCTTTATCCGACCACTGGGGAGCCATGTTATCCACTGACACCAATGACGGGGCTCCATTCCTCCCACAGACACCAATGACGGGGCTCCATTCCTCCCACAGACACCAATGACGGGGCTCCATTCCTCCCACAGACACCAATGACGGGGCTCCATTCCTCCCACAGACACCAATGACGGGGCTCCATTCCTCCCACAGACACCAATGACGGGGCTCCATTCCTCCCACAGACACCAATGACGGGGCTCCATTCCTCCCACAGAAACCAATGACGGGGCTCCATTCCTCCCACAGACACCAATGACGGGGCTCCATTCCTCTCACAGACACCAATGATAGGGGCTCCATTCCTCCCACAGACACCAATGATGGGGGCTCCATTCCTCCCACTGACACCAATGATGGGACACCATACTTCCCACAGACACCAATGATGGGACACCATTCCTCGCACAGACACCAAAGACGGGGCTCCATTCCTCCCACAGACACCAATGATGGGGGCTCCATTCCGCCCACAGACATCAATGATGGTGGCTCCATTCCTCCCACTGACACCAATGATGGAGGCTCCATTCCTCCCACTGACACCAATGATGGGGGCTCCATTCCTCCCACAGACACCAATGACGGGGCTCCATTCCTCCCACAGACACCAATGACGGGGCTCCATTCCTCCCACAGACACCAATGACGGGGCTCCATTCCTCCCACAGACACCAATGATGGGGGCTCCATTCCTCCCACAGACACCAATGATGGGGGCTCCATTCCTCCCACAGACACCAATGACGGGGCTCCATTCCTCCCACTGACACCAATGACGGGGCTCCATTCCTCCCACAGACACCAATGACGGGGCTCCATTCCTCCCACAGACACCAATGACGGGGCTCCATTCCTCCCACAGACACCAATGACGGGGCTCCATTCCTGCCACAGACACCAATGACGGGGCTCCATTCCTACCACAGACACCAATGACGGGGCTCCATTCCTCCCACAGACACCAATGATGGGGGCTCCATTCCTCCCACTTACACCAATGACGGGACTCTATTCCTCCCATTGACACCAATGACGGGGCTCCATTCCTCCCACAGACACCAATGGCGGGGCTCCATTCCTCCCACAGACACCAATGACCGGGCTCCATTCCTCCCACAGACACCAATGACGGGGCTCCATTCCTCCCACAGACACCAATGACGGGGCTCCATTCCTGCCACAGACACCAATGACGGGGCTCCATTCCTACCACAGACACCAATGACGGGGCTCCATTCCTCCCACAGACACCAATGACGGGGCTCCATTCCTCCCACAGACACCAATGATGGGGGCTCCATTCCTCCCACTGACACCAATGATGGGGGCTCCATTCCTCCCACTGACACCAATGATGGGGGCTCCATTCCTCCCACAGACACCAATGACGGGGCTCCATTCTTCCCACAGACACCAATGACGGGGCTCCATTCCTCCCACAGACACCAATGACGGGGCTCCATTCCTCCTACAGACACCAATGACGGGGCTCCATTCCTCCCACAGACACCAATGACGGGGTTCCATTCCTCCCACAGACACCAATGATGGGGCTCCATTCCTCCCACTGACACCAATGACGGGACACCATACTTCCCACAGACACCAATGACGGGGCACTATTCCTCCCACTGACAACAATGACGGGACTCCATTCCTCCCACAGACACCAATGATGGGACACCATACTTCCCACTGACACCAATGACGGGGCTCTATTCCTCCAAACAGACACGAATAACGGGGCTCCATTCCTCCCACGGACACCAATGACGGGGCTCCATTCCTCCCACGGACACCAATGACGGGGCTCCATTCCTCCCATGGACACCAATGACGGGCTTCATTCCTGCCACAGACACCAATGACGGGCTTCATTCCTGCCACAGACACCAATGACGGGGGCTCCATTCCTCCCACAGACACCAATGATGGGGGCTCCATTTCTCCCACAGACACCAATGATGGGGGCTCCATTCCTCCCACTGACACCAATGACGGGGCTCCATTCCTCCCACTGACACCAATGACGGGGCTCCATTCGTCCCACAGACACCAATGACGGGGCTCCATTCCTCCCACAGACACCAATGACGGGGCTCCATTCCTCCCACAGACACCAATGACGGGGCTCCATTCCTCCCACAGACACCAATGATGGGGGCTCCATTCCTCCCACAGACACCAATGACGGGGCTCCATTCCTTCCACAGACACCAATGACGGGGCTCCATTCCTCCCAGAGACACCAATGACGGGGCTCCATTCCTCCCACAGACACCAATGACGGGGCTCCATTCCTCCCACAGACACCAATGACGGGGCTCCATTCCTCCCACAGACACCAATGACGGGGCTCCATTCCTCCCACAGACACCAATGACGGGGCTCCATTCCTCCCACAGAAACCAATGACGGGGCTCCCTTCCTCCCACAGACACCAATGACGGGGCTCCATTACTCCCACAGACACCAATGATGGGGGCTCCATTCCTCCCACAGACACCAATGATGGGGGCTCCATTCCTCCCACTGACACCAATGATGGGGGCTCCATTCCTCCCACTGACACCAATGATGGGGGCTCCATTCCTCCCACTGACACCAATGACGGGACACCATACTTCCCACAGACACCAGACACCAATGACGAGACACCATTCCTCGCACAGACACCAATGATGGGGCTCCATTCCTCCCACAGACACCAATGATGGGGGCTCCATTCCGCCCACTGACACCAATGATGGGGGCTCCATTCCTCCCACTGACACCAATGATGGGGGCTCCATTCCTCGCACAGACACCAAAGACGGGGCTCCATTCCTCCCACAGACACCAATGATGGGGGCTCCATTCCGCCCACAGACATCAATGATGGTGGCTCCATTCCTCCCACTGACACCAATGATGGAGGCTCCATTCCTCCCACTGACACAAATGATGGGGGCTCCATTCCTCCCACAGACACCAATGACGGGGCTCCATTCCTCCCACAGCCACCAATGACGGGGCTCCATTCCTCCCACAGACACCAATGACGGGGCTCCATTCCTCCCACAGACACCAATTACGGGGCTCCATTCCTCCCACAGACACCAATGATGGGGCTCCATTCCTCCCACAGACACCAATGATGGGGGCTCCATTCCTCCCACAGACACCAATGACGGGGCTCCATTCCTCCCACTGACACCAATAACGGGACTCCATTCCTCCCACTTACACCAATGACGGGACTCTATTCCTCCCATTGACACCAATGACGGGGCTCCATTCCTGCCACAGACACCAATGACGGGGCTCCATTCCTCCCACAGACACCAATGACGGGGCTCCATTCCTCCCACAGACACCAATGACGGGGCTCCATTCCTCCCACAGACACCAATGATGGGGGCTCCATTCCTCCCACTGACACCAATGATGGGGGCTCCATTCCTCCCACTGACACCAATGATGGGGGCTCCATTCCTCCCACAGACACCAATGACGGGGCTCCATTCTTCCCACAGACACCAATGACGGGGCTCCATTCCTCCCACAGACACCAATGACGGGGCTCCATTCCTCCCACAGACACCAATGACGGGGCTCCATTCCTCCCACAGACACCAATGACGGGGTTCCATTCCTCCCACAGACACCAATGACGGGGCTCCATTCCTCCCACAGACACCAATGACGGGGCTCCATTCCTCCCACAGACACCAATGACGGGGCTCCATTCCTCCCACAGACACCAATGACGGGGCTCCATTCCTCCCACAGACACCAATGACGGGGCTCCATTCCTCCCCACAGACACCAATGATGGGGCTCCATTCCTCCCACAGACACCAATGACGGGGCTCCATTCCTCCCACAGACACCAATGACGGGGCTCCATTCCTCCCACAGACACCAATGACGGGGCTCCATTCCTCCCACAGACACCAAGGACGGGGCTCCATTCCTCCCACTGACACCAATGATGGGGGCTCCATTCCTCCCACAGACACCAATGACGGGCTCCATTCCTCCCACAGACACCAATGACGGGGCTCCATTCCTCCCACAGACACCAATGACGGGGCTCCATTCCTCCCACAGACACGAATGACAGGGCTCCATTCCTCCCACAGACACCAATGACGGGGCTCCATTCCTCCCACAGACACCAATGACGGGGTTCCATTCCTCCCACAGACACCAATGATGGGGCTCCATTCCTCCCACTGACACCAATGACGGGACACCATACTTTCCACAGACACCAATGACGGGGCTCTATTCCTCCCACTGACACCAATGACGGGACTCCATTCCTCCCACAGACACCAATGATGGGACACCATACTTCCCACTGACACCAATGACGGGGCTCTATTCCTCCAAACAGACACGAATAACGGGGCTCCATTCCTCCCACGGACACCAATGACGGGGCTCCATTCCTCCCACGGACACCAATGAAGGGGCTCCATTCATCCCATGGACACCAATGACGGGCTTCATTCCTGCCACAGACACCAATGACGGGGGCTCCATTCCTCCCACAGACACCAATGATGGGGGCTCCATTCCTCCCACAGACACCAATGATGGGGGCTCCATTCCTCCCACTGACACCAATGACGGAGCTCCATTCCTCCCACTGACACCAATGACGGGGCTCCATTCCTCCCACAGACACCAATGACGGGGCTCCATTCCTCCCACAGACACCAATGACGGGGCTCCATTCCTCCCACAGACACCAATGATGGGGGCTCCATTCCTCCCACAGACACCAATGACGGGGCTCCATTCCTTCCACAGACACCAATGACGGGGCTCCATTCCTCCCAGAGACACCAATGACGGGGCTCCATTCCTCCCACAGACACCAATGACGGGGCTCCATTCCTCCCACAGACACCAATGACGGGGCTCCATTCCTCCCACAGACACCAATGACGGGGCTCCATTCCTCCCACAGAAACCAATGACGGGGCTCCATTCCTCCCACAGAAACCAATGACGGGGCTCCCTTCCTCCCACAGAAACCAATGACGGGACTCCATTCCTCCCACAGACACCAATGATGGGACACCATACTTCCCACTGACACCAATGACGGGGCTCTATTCCTCCAAACAGACACGAATAACGGGGCTCCATTCCTCCCACGGACACCAATGACGGGGCTCCATTCCTCCCACGGACACCAATGAAGGGGCTCCATTCATCCCATGGACACCAATGACGGGCTTCATTCCTGCCACAGACACCAATGACGGGGGCTCCATTCCTCCCACTGACACCAATGATGGGGGCTCCATTCCTCCCACTGACACCAATGATGGGGGCTCCATTCCTCCCACTGACACCAATGACGGGACACCATACTTCCCACAGACACCAGACACCAATGACGAGACACCATTCCTCGCACAGACACCAATGATGGGGCTCCATTCCTCCCACAGACACCAATGATGGGGGCTCCATTCCGCCCACTGACACCAATGATGGGGGCTCCATTCCTCCCACTGACACCAATGATGGGGGCTCCATTCCTCCCACTGACACCAATGATGGGGGCTCCATTGCTCCCACAGACACCAATGACGGGGCTCCATTCCTCCCACAGACACCAATGACGGGGCTCCATTCCTCCCACAGACACCAATGACGGGGCTCCATTCCTCCCACAGACACCAATGACGGGGCTCCATTCCTCCCACAGACACCAATGACGGGGCTCCATTCCTCCCACAGACACCAAAGATGGGGGCTCCATTCCTCCCACAGACACCAATGATTGGGGCTCCATTCCTCCCACAGGCACCAATGACGGGGCTCCATTCCTCCCACTGACACCAATAACGGGGCTCCATTCCTCCCACTGACACCAATGACGGGACTCTATTCCTCCCATTGACACCAATGACGGGGCTCCATTCCTCCCACAGACACCAATGACGGGGCTCCATTCCTCCCACAGACACCAATGACGAGGCTCCATTCTTCCCACAGACACCAATGACGGGGCTCCATTCCTCCCACAGACACCAATGACGGGGTTCCATTCCTCCCACAGACACCAATGACGGGGCTCCATTCCTCCCACAGACACCAATGACGGGGCTCCATTCCTCCCACAGACACCAATGACGGGGCTCCATTCCTCCCACAGACACCAATGATGGGGGCTCCATTCCTCCCACAGACACCAATGACGGGGCTCCATTCCTTCCACAGACACCAATGACGGGGCTCCATTCCTCCCAGAGACACCAATGACGGGGCTCCATTCCTCCCACAGACACCAATGACGGGGCTCCATTCCTCCCACAGACACCAATGACGGGGCTCCATTCCTCCCACAGACACCAATGACGGGGCTCCATTCCTCCCACAGAAACCAATGACGGGGCTCCATTCCTCCCACAGAAACCAATGACGGGGCTCCCTTCCTCCCACAGACACCAATGACGGGGCTCCATTCCTCCCACAGACACCAATGATGGGGGCTCCATTCCTCCCACAGACACCAATGATGGGGCTCCATTCCTCCCACTGACACCAATGATGGGGGCTCCATTCCTCCCACTGACACCAATGATGGGGGCTCCATTCCTCCCACTGACACCAATGACGGGACACCATACTTCCCACAGACACCAGACACCAATGACGAGACACCATTCCTCGCACAGACACCAATGATGGGGCTCCATTCCTCCCACAGACACCAATGATGGGGGCTCCATTCCGCCCACTGACACCAATGATGGGGGCTCCATTCCTCCCACTGACACCAATGATGGGGGCTCCATTCCTCCCACTGACACCAATGATGGGGGCTCCATTGCTCCCACAGACACCAATGACGGGGCTCCATTCCTCCCACAGACACCAATGACGGGGCTCCATTCCTCCCACAGACACCAATGACGGGGCTCCATTCCTCCCACAGACACCAATGACGGGGCTCCATTCCTCCCACAGACACCAATGACGGGGCTCCATTCCTCCCACAGACACCAAAGATGGGGGCTCCATTCCTCCCACAGACACCAATGATGGGGGCTCCATTCCTCCCACAGGCACCAATGACGGGGCTCCATTCCTCCCACTGACACCAATAACGGGGCTCCATTCCTCCCACTGACACCAATGACGGGACTCTATTCCTCCCATTGACACCAATGACGGGGCTCCATTCCTCCCACAGACACCAATGACGGGGCTCCATTCCTCCCACAGACACCAATGACGAGGCTCCATTCTTCCCACAGACACCAATGACGGGGCTCCATTCCTCCCACAGACACCAATGACGGGGTTCCATTCCTCCCACAGACACCAATGACGGGGCTCCATTCCTCCCACAGACACCAATGACGGGGCTCCATTCCTCCCATGGACACCAATGACGGGACTCCATTCCTCCCACAGACACCAATGACGGGACTCCATTCCTCCCACAGACACCAATCACGGGACACCAACTTCCCACTGACACCAAAGACGGGGCTCTATTCCTCCAAACAGACACGAATAACGGGGCTCCATTCCTCCCACGGACACCAATGAAGGGGCTCCATTCCTCCCACAGACACCAATGACGGGGCTCCATTCCTCCCACAGACACCAATGATGGGGGCTCCATTCCTCCCACTGACACTAATGATGGGGGGTCCATTCCTCCCACTGACACCAATGACGGGACACCATACTTCCCACAGACATCAGACACCAATGACGGGACACCATTCCTCGCACAGACACCAATGACGGGGCTCCATCCCTCCCACAGACACCAATGATGGGGGCTCCATTCCGCCCACTGACACCAATGATGGGGGCTCCATTCCGCCCACTGACACCAATGATGGGGGCTCCATTCCGCCCACTGACACCAATGATGGGGGCTCCATTCCTCCCACTGACACCAATGATGGGGGCTCCATTCCTCCCACTGACACCAATGATGGGGGCTCCATTCCTCCCAAAGACACCAATGACAGGGCTCCATTCCTCCCACAGACACCAATGACAGGGCTCCATTCCTCCCACAGACACCAATGACGGGGCTCCATTCCTCCCACAGACACCAATGACGGGGCTCCATTCCTCCCACAGACACCAATGATGGGGGCTCCATTCCTCCCACAGACAGCAATGATGGGGGCTCCATTCCTCCCACAGACACCAATGATGGGGGCTTCATTCCTCCCACTGACACCAATGACGGGGCTCCATTCCTCCCACTGACACCAATAACGGGGCTCCATTCCTCCCACTGACACCAATAACGGGGCTCCATTCCTCCCACTGACACCAATGACGGGACTCTATTCCTCCCATTGACACCAATGACGGTGGCTCCATTCCGCCCACTGACACCAATGATGGGGGCTCCATTCCTCCCACTGACACCAATGATGGGGGCTCCATTCCTCCCACAGACACCAATGACAGGGCTCCATTCCTCCCACAGACACCAAAGACGGGGCTCCATTCCTCCCACTGACACCAATGATGGGGGCTCCATTCCTCCCACAGACACCAATGACAGGGCTCCATTCCTCCCACAGACACCAATGACGGGGCTCCATTCCTCCCACAGACACCAATGACGGGGCTCCATTCCTCCCACAGACACCAATGATGGGGGCTCCATTCCTCCCACAGACAGCAATGATGGGGGCTCCATTCCTCCCACAGACAGCAATGATGGGGGCTCCATTCCTCCCACAGACACCAATGATGGGGGCTCCATTCCTCCCACTGACACCAATGACGGGGCTCCATTCCTCCCACAGACACCAATGACGGGGTTCCATTCCTCCCACAGACACCAATGACGGGGCTCCATTCCTCCCACAGACACCAATGACGGGGCTCCATTCCTCCCATGGACACCAATGACGGGACTCCATTCCTCCCACAGACACCAATGACGGGACTCCATTCCTCCCACAGACACCAATGACGGAACACCAACTTCCCACTGACACCAAAGACGGGGCTCTATTCCTCCAAACAGACACGAATAACGGGGCTCCATTCCTCCCACGGACACCAATGAAGGGGCTCCATTCCTCCCACAGACACCAATGACGGGGCTCCATTCCTCCCACAGACACCAATGACGGGGCTCCATTCCTCCCACAGACACTAATGATGGGGGGTCCATTCCTCCCACTGACACCAATGACGGGACACCATACTTCCCACAGACATCAGACACCAATGACGGGACACCATTCCTCGCACAGACACCAATGACGGGGCTCCATCCCTCCCACAGACACCAATGATGGGGGCTCCATTCCGCCCACTGACACCAATGATGGGGGCTCCATTCCGCCCACTGACACCAATGATGGGGGCTCCATTCCGCCCACTGACACCAATGATGGGGGCTCCATTCCTCCCACTGACACCAATGATGGGGGCTCCATTCCTCCCACTGACACCAATGATGGGGGCTCCATTCCTCCCACAGACACCAATGACAGGGCTCCATTCCTCCCACAGACACCAATGACGGGGCTCCATTCCTCCCACAGACACCAATGACGGGGCTCCATTCCTCCCACAGACACCAATGATGGGGGCTCCATTCCTCCCACAGACACCAATGATGGGGGCTCCATTCCTCCCACAGACACCAATGATGGGGGCTCCATTCCTCCCACTGACACCAATGACGGGGCTCCATTCCTCCCACTGACACCAATAACGGGGCTCCATTCCTCCCACTGACACCAATAACGGGGCTCCATTCCTCCCACTGACACCAATGACGGGACTCTATTCCTCCCATTGACACCAATGACGGGGGCTCCATTCCGCCCACTGACACCAATGATGGGGGCTCCATTCCTCCCACTGACACCAATGATGTGGGCTCCATTCCTCGCACAGACACCAAAGACGGGGCTCCATTCCTCCCACAGACACCAATGATGGGGGCTCCATTCTCCCCACAGACATCAATGATGGTGGCTCCATTCCTCCCACTGACACCAATGATGGAGGCTCCATTCCTCCCACTGACACCAATGATGGGGGCTCCATTCCTCCCACAGACACCAATGACGGGCTCCATTCCTCCCACAGACACCAATGACGGGGCTCCATTCCTCCCACAGACACCAATGACGGGGCTCCATTCCTCCCACAGACACCAATGATGGGGGCTCCATTCCTCCCACAGACACCAATGACGGGGCTCCATTCCTCCCACAGACACCAATGATGGGGGCTCCATTCCTCCCACAGACACCAATGATGGGGGCTCCATTCCTCCCACAGACACCAATGACGGGGCTCCATTCCTCCCACTGACACCAATAACGGGGCTCCATTCCTCCCACTTACACCAATGACGGGACTCTATTCCTCCCATTGACACCAATGACGGGGCTCCATTCCTCCCACAGACACCAATGACGGGGCTCCATTCCTCCCACAGACACCAATGACGGGGCTCCATTCCTCCCACAGACACCAATGATGGGGGCTCCATTCCTCCCACTGACACCAATGATGGGGGCTCCATTCCTCCCACTGACACCAATGATGGGGGCTCCATTCCTCCCACAGACACCAATGACGGGGCTCCATTCTTCCCACAGACACCAATGACGGGGCTCCATTCCTCCCACAGACACCAATGACGGGGCTCCATTCCTCCCACAGACACCAATGACGGGGCTCCATTCCTCCCACAGACACCAATGACGGGGTTCCATTCCTCCCACAGACACCAATGACGGGGTTCCATTCCTCCCACAGACACCAATGACGGGGCTCCATTCCTCCCACAGACACCAATGACGGGGCTCCATTCCTCCCACAGACACCAATGACGGGGCTCCATTCCTCCCCACAGACACCAATGACGGGGCTCCATTCCTCCCACAGACACCAATGACGGGGCTCCATTCCTCCCACAGACACCAATGACGGGGCTCCATTCCTCCCACAGACACCAATGACGGGGCTCCATTCCTCCCACAGACACCAATGACGGGGCTCCATTCCTCCCACAGACACCAATGACGGGGCTCCATTCCTCCCACAGACACCAAGGACGGGGCTCCATTCCTCCCACTGACACCAATGATGGGGGCTCCATTCCTCCCACAGACACCAATGACGGGGCTCCATTCCTCCCACAGACACCAAGGACGGGGCTCCATTCCTCCCACAGACACCAATGACGGGGCTCCATTCCTCCCACAGACACGAATGACAGGGCTCCATTCCTCCCACAGACACCAATGACAGGGCTCCATTCCTCCCACAAACACCAATGACGGGGCTCCATTCCTCCCACAGACACCAATGACGGGGCTCCATTCCTCCCACAGACACCAATGACGGGGTTCCATTCCTCCCACAGACACCAATGATGGGGCTCCATTCCTCCCACTGACACCAATGACGGGACACCATACTTTCCACAGACACCAATGACGGGGCTCTATTCCTCCCACTGACACCAATGACGGGACTCCATTCCTCCCACAGACACCAATGATGGGACACCATACTTCCCACTGACACCAATGACGGGGCTCTATTCCTCCAAACAGACACGAATAACGGGGCTCCATTCCTCCCACGGACACCAATGACGGGGCTCCATTCCTCCCACGGACACCAATGAAGGGGCTCCATTCCTCCCATGGACACCAATGACGGGCTTCATTCCTGCCACAGACACCAATGACGGGGGCTCCATTCCTCCCACAGACACCAATGATGGGGGCTCCATTCCTCCCACAGACACCAATGATGGGGGCTCCATTCCTCCCACTGACACCAATGACGGGGCTCCATTCCTCCCACTGACACCAATGACGGGGCTCCATTCCTCCCACAGACACCAATGACGGGGCTCCATTCCTCCCACAGACACCAATGACGGGGCTCCATTCCTCCCACAGACACCAATGATGGGGGCTCCATTCCTCCCACAGACAACAATGACGGGGCTCCATTCCTTCCACAGACACCAATGACGGGGCTCCATTCCTCCCAGAGACACCAATGACGGGGCTCCATTCCTCCCACAGA
Source organism: Rana muscosa (assembly GCA_029206835.1). Classification (NCBI taxonomy): domain Eukaryota; kingdom Metazoa; phylum Chordata; class Amphibia; order Anura; family Ranidae; genus Rana; species Rana muscosa. The sequence continues at coordinate 116,970,210 of CM055121.1, forward strand.
CACCAATGACGGGGCTCCATTCCTCCCACAGACACCAATGACGGGGCTCCATTCCTCCCACAGACACCAATGACGGGGCTCCATTCCTCCCACAGACACCAATGACGGGGCTCCATTCCTCCCACAGAAACCAATGACGGGGCTCCCTTCCTCCCACAGACACCAATGACGGGGCTCCATTCCTCCCACAGACACCAATGATGGGGGCTCCATTCCTCCCACAGACACCAATGATGGGGGCTCCATTCCTCCCACTGACACCAATGATGGGGGCTCCATTCCTCCCACTGACACCAATGACGGGACACCATACTTCCCACAGACACCAGACACCAATGACGAGACACCATTCCTCGCACAGACACCAATGACGGGGCTCCATTCCTCCCACAGACACCAATGATGGGGGCTCCATTCCGCCCACTGACACCAATGATGGGGGCTCCATTCCTCCCACTGACACCAATGATGGGGGCTCCATTCCTCCCACTGACACCAATGATGGGGGCTCCATTCCTCCCACAGACACCAATGACGGGGCTCCATTCCTCCCACAGACACCAATGACGGGGCTCCATTCCTCCCACAGACACCAATGACGGGGCTCCATTCCTCCCACAGACACCAATGACGGGGCTCCATTCCTCCCACAGACACCAATGATGGGGGCTCCATTCCTCCCACAGACACCAATGATGGGGGCTCCATTCCTCCCACAGGCACCAATGACGGGGCTCCATTCCTCCCACTGACACCAATAACGGGGCTCCATTCCTCCCACTGACACCAATGACGGGACTCTATTCCTCCCATTGACACCAATGACGGGGCTCCATTCCTCCCACAGACACCAATGACGGGGCTCCATTCCTCCCACAGACACCAATGACGAGGCTCCATTCTTCCCACAGACACCAATGACGGGGCTCCATTCCTCCCACAGACACCAAGGACGGGGCTCCATTCCTCCCACTGACACCAATGATGGGGGCTCCATTCCTCCCACAGACACCAATGACGGGGTTCCATTCCTCCCACAGACACCAATGACGGGGCTCCATTCCTCCCACAGACACCAATGACGGGGTTCCATTCCTCCCACAGACACCAATGACGGGGCTCCATTCCTCCCACAGACACCAATGACGGGGCTCCATTCCTCCCATGGACACCAATGACGGGACTCCATTCCTCCCACAGACACCAATGACGGGACTCCATTCCTCCCACAGACATCAATCACGGGACACCAACTTCCCACTGACACCAAAGACGGGGCTCTATTCCTCCAAACAGACACGAATAACGGGGCTCCATTCCTCCCACGGACACCAATGAAGGGGCTCCATTCCTCCCACAGACACCAATGACGGGGCTCCATTCCTCCCACAGACACCAATGATGGGGGCTCCATTCCTCCCACTGACACTAATGATGGGGGGTCCATTCCTCCCACTGACACCAATGACGGGGTTCCATTCCTCCCACAGACACCAATGATGGGGCTCCATTCCTCCCACTGACACCAATGACGGGACACCATACTTTCCACAGACACCAATGACGGGGCTCTATTCCTCCCACTGACACCAATGACGGGACTCCATTCCTCCCACAGACACCAATGATGGGACACCATACTTCCCACTGACACCAATGACGGGGCTCTATTCCTCCAAACAGACACGAATAACGGGGCTCCATTTCTCCCACGGACACCAATGACGGGGCTCCATTCCTCCCACGGACACCAATGAAGGGGCTCCATTCATCCCATGGACACCAATGACGGGCTTCATTCCTGCCACAGACACCAATGACGGGGGCTCCATTCCTCCCACAGACACCAATGATGGGGGCTCCATTCCTCCCACAGACACCAATGATGGGGGCTCCATTCCTCCCACTGACACCAATGACGGGGCTCCATTCCTCCCACTGACACCAATGACGGGGCTCCATTCCTCCCACAGACACCAATGACGGGGCTCCATTCCTCCCACAGACACCAATGACGGGGCTCCATTCCTCCCACAGACACCAATGATGGGGGCTCCATTCCTCCCACAGACACCAATGACGGGGCTCCATTCCTTCCACAGACACCAATGACGGGGCTCCATTCCTCCCAGAGACACCAATGACGGGGCTCCATTCCTCCCACAGACACCAATGACGGGGCTCCATTCCTCCCACAGACACCAATGACGGGGCTCCATTCCTCCCACAGACACCAATGACGGGGCTCCATTCCTCCCACAGAAACCAATGACGGGGCTCCATTCCTCCCACAGAAACCAATGACGGGGCTCCCTTCCTCCCACAGACACCAATGACGGGGCTCCATTCCTCCACAGACACCAATGATGGGGGCTCATTCCTCCCACAGACACCAATGATGGGGGCTCCATTCCTCCCACTGACACCAATGATGGGGGCTCCATTCCTCCCACTGACACCAATGATGGGGGCTCCATTCCTCCCACTGACACCAATGACGGGACACCATACTTCCCACAGACACCAGACACCAATGACGAGACACCATTCCTCGCACAGACACCAATGATGGGGCTCCATTCCTCCCACAGACACCAATGATGGGGGCTCCATTCCGCCCACTGACACCAATGATGGGGGCTCCATTCCTCCCACTGACACCAATGATGGGGGCTCCATTCCTCCCACTGACACCAATGATGGGGGCTCCATTGCTCCCACAGACACCAATGACGGGGCTCCATTCCTCCCACAGACACCAATGACGGGGCTCCATTCCTCCCACAGACACCAATGACGGGGCTCCATTCCTCCCACAGACACCAATGACGGGGCTCCATTCCTCCCACAGACACCAATGACGGGGCTCCATTTCCTCCCACAGACACCAAAGATGGGGGCTCCATTCCTCCCACAGACACCAATGATTGGGGGCTCCATTCCTCCCACAGGCACCAATGACGGGGCTCCATTCCTCCCACTGACACCAATAACGGGGCTCCATTCCTCCCACTGACACCAATGACGGGACTCTATTCCTCCATTGACACCAATGACGGGGCTCCATTCCTCCCACAGACACCAATGACAGGGCTCCATTCCTCCCACAGACACCAATGACGAGGCTCCATTCTTCCCACAGACACCAATGACGGGGCTCCATTCCCTCCCACAGACACCAATGACGGGGTTCCATTCCTCCCACAGACACCAATGACGGGCCTCCATTCCTCCCACAGACACAATGACGGGGCTCCATTCCTCCCATGGACCACCAATGACGGGACTCCATTCCTCCCACAGACACCAATGACGGGACTCCATTCCTCCCACAGACACCAATCACGGGACACCAACTTCCCACTGACACCAAAGACGGGGCTCTATTCCTCCAAACAGACACGAATAACGGGGCTCCATTCCTCCCACGGACACCAATGAAGGGGCTCCATTCCTCCCACAGACACCAATGACGGGGCTCCATTCCTCCCACAGACACCAATGATGGGGGCTCCATTCCTCCCACTGACACTAATGATGGGGGTCCATTCCTCCCACTGACACCAATGACGGGACACCATACTTCCCACAGACATCAGACACCAATGACGGGACACCATTCCTCGCACAGACACCAATGACGGGGCTCTATCCCTCCCACAGACACCAATGATGGGGGCTCCATTCCGCCCACTGACACCAATGATGGGGGCTCCATTCCGCCCACTGACACCAATGATGGGGGCTCCATTCCGCCCACTGACACCAATGATGGGGGCTCCATTCCGCCCACTGACACCAATGATGGGGGCTCCATTCCTCCCACTGACACCAATGATGGGGGCTCCATTCCTCCCACTGACACCAATGATGGGGGCTCCATTCCTCCCACAGACACCAATGACAGGGCTCCATTCCTCCCACAGACACCAATGACAGGGCTCCATTCCTCCCACAGACACCAATGACGGGGCTCCATTCCTCCCACAGACACCAATGATGGGGGCTCCATTCCTCCCACAGACACCAATGACAGGGCTCCATTCCTCCCACAGACACCAATGACAGGGCTCCATTCCTCCCACAGACACCAATGACGGGGCTCCATTCCTCCCACAGACACCAATGATGGGGGCTCCATTCCTCCCACAGACAGCAATGATGGGGGCTCCATTCCTCCCACAGACAGCAATGATGGGGGCTCCATTCCTCCCACAGACACCAATGATGGGGGCTCCATTCCTCCCACTGACACCAATGACGGGGCTCCATTCCTCCCACTGACACCAATAACGGGGCTCCATTCCTCCCACTGACACCAATAACGGGGCTCCATTCCTCCCACTGACACCAATGACGGGACTCTATTCCTCCCATTGACACCAATGACGGGGGCTCCATTCCGCCCACTGACACCAATGATGGGGGCTCCATTCCTCCCACTGACACCAATGATGGGGGCTCCATTCCTCCCACAGACACCAATGACAGGGCTCCATTCCTCCCACAGACACCAAAGACGGGGCTCCATTCCTCCCACTGACACCAATGATGGGGGCTCCATTCCTCCCACAGACACCAATGACAGGGCTCCATTCCTCCCACAGACACCAATGACGGGGCTCCATTCCTCCCACAGACACCAATGACGGGGCTCCATTCCTCCCACAGACACCAATGATGGGGGCTCCATTCCTCCCACAGACAGCAATGATGGGGGCTCCATTCCTCCCACAGACAGCAATGATGGGGGCTCCATTCCTCCCACAGACACCAATGATGGGGGCTCCATTCCTCCCACTGACACCAATGACGGGGCTCCATTCCTCCCACAGACACCAATGACGGGGTTCCATTCCTCCCACAGACACCAATGACGGGGCTCCATTCCTCCCACAGACACCAATGACGGGGCTCCATTCCTCCCATGGACACCAATGACGGGACTCCATTCCTCCCACAGACACCAATGACGGAACTCCATTCCTCCCACAGACACCAATGACGGAACACCAACTTCCCACTGACACCAAAGACGGGGCTCTATTCCTCCAAACAGACACGAATAACGGGGCTCCATTCCTCCCACGGACACCAATGAAGGGGCTCCATTCCTCCCACAGACACCAATGACGGGGCTCCATTCCTCCCACAGACACAAATGATGGGGGCTCCATTCCTCCCACTGACACTAATGATGGGGGGTCCATTCCTCCCACTGACACCAATGACGGGACACCATACTTCCCACAGACATCAGACACCAATGACGGGACACCATTCCTCGCACAGACACCAATGACGGGGCTCCATCCCTCCCACAGACACCAATGATGGGGGCTCCATTCCGCCCACTGACACCAATGATGGGGGCTCCATTCCGCCCACTGACACCAATGATGGGGGCTCCATTCCGCCCACTGACACCAATGATGGGGGCTCCATTCCTCCCACTGACACCAATGATGGGGGCTCCATTCCTCCCACTGACACCAATGATGGGGGCTCCATTCCTCCCACAGACACCAATGACAGGGCTCCATTCCTCCCACAGACACCAATGACGGGGCTCCATTCCTCCCACAGACACCAATGACGGGGCTCCATTCCTCCCACAGACACCAATGATGGGGGCTCCATTCCTCCCACAGACAGCAATGATGGGGGCTCCATTCCTCCCACAGACACCAATGATGGGGGCTCCATTCCTCCCACTGACACCAATGACGGGGCTCCATTCCTCCCACTGACACCAATAACGGGGCTCCATTCCTCCCACTGACACCAATAACGGGGCTCCATTCCTCCCACTGACACCAATGACGGGACTCTATTCCTCCCATTGACACCAATGACGGGGGCTCCATTCCGCCCACTGACACCAATGATGGGGGCTCCATTCCTCCCACTGACACCAATGATGGGGGCTCCATTCCTCGCACAGACACCAAAGACGGGGCTCCATTCCTCCCACAGACACCAATGATGGGGGCTCCATTCTCCCCACAGACATCAATGATGGTGGCTCCATTCCTCCCACTGACACCAATGATGGAGGCTCCATTCCTCCCACTGACACCAATGATGGGGGCTCCATTCCTCCCACAGACACCAATGACGGGCTCCATTCCTCCCACAGACACCAATGACGGGGCTCCATTCCTCCCACAGACACCAATGATGGGGGCTCCATTCCTCCCACAGACACCAATGATGGGGGCTCCATTCCTCCCACAGACACCAATGACAGGGCTCCATTCCTCCCACAGACACCAATGATGGGGGCTCCATTCCTCCCACAGACACCAATGATGGGGGCTCCATTCCTCCCACAGACACCAATGACGGGGCTCCATTCCTCCCACTGACACCAATAACGGGGCTCCATTCCTCCCACTTACACCAATGACGGGACTCTATTCCTCCCATTGACACCAATGACGGGGCTCCATTCCTCCCACAGACACCAATGACGGGGCTCCATTCCTCCCACAGACACCAATGACGGGGCTCCATTCCTCCCACAGACACCAATGATGGGGGCTCCATTCCTCCCACTGACACCAATGATGGGGGCTCCATTCCTCCCACTGACACCAATGATGGGGGCTCCATTCCTCCCACAGACACCAATGACGGGGCTCCATTCTTCCCACAGACACCAATGACGGGGCTCCATTCCTCCCACAGACACCAATGACGGGGCTCCATTCCTCCCACAGACACCAATGACGGGGCTCCATTCCTCCCACAGACACCAATGACGGGGTTCCATTCCTCCCACAGACACCAATGACGGGGTTCCATTCCTCCCACAGACACCAATGACGGGGCTCCATTCCTCCCACAGACACCAATGACGGGGCTCCATTCCTCCCACAGACACCAATGACGGGGCTCCATTCCTCCCCACAGACACCAATGACGGGGCTCCATTCCTCCCACAGACACCAATGACGGGGCTCCATTCCTCCCACAGACACCAATGACGGGGCTCCATTCCTCCCACAGACACCAATGACGGGGCTCCATTCCTCCCACAGACACCAATGACGGGGCTCCATTCCTCCCACAGACACCAAGGACGGGGCTCCATTCCTCCCACTGACACCAATGATGGGGGCTCCATTCCTCCCACAGACACCAATGACGGGGCTCCATTCCTCCCACAGACACCAAGGACGGGGCTCCATTCCTCCCACAGACACCAATGATGGGGTTCCATTCCTCCCACAGACACCAATGATGGGGCTCCATTCCTCCCACTGACACCAATGACGGGACACCATACTTTCCACAGACACCAATGACGGGGCTCTATTCCTCCCACTGACACCAATGACGGGACTCCATTCCTCCCACAGACACCAATGATGGGACACCATACTTCCCACTGACACCAATGACGGGGCTCTATTCCTCCAAACAGACACGAATAACGGGGCTCCATTCCTCCCACGGACACCAATGACGGGGCTCCATTCCTCCCACGGACACCAATGAAGGGGCTCCATTCCTCCCATGGACACCAATGACGGGCTTCATTCCTGCCACAGACACCAATGACGGGGGCTCCATTCCTCCCACAGACACCAATGATGGGGGCTCCATTCCTCCCACAGACACCAATGATGGGGGCTCCATTCCTCCCACTGACACCAATGACGGGGCTCCATTCCTCCCACTGACACCAATGACGGGGCTCCATTCCTCCCACAGACACCAATGACGGGGCTCCATTCCTCCCACAGACACCAATGACGGGGCTCCATTCCTCCCACAGACACCAATGATGGGGGCTCCATTCCTCCCACAGACACCAATGACGGGGCTCCATTCCTTCCACAGACACCAATGACGGGGCTCCATTCCTCCCAGAGACACCAATGACGGGGCTCCATTCCTCCCACAGACACCAATGACGGGGCTCCATTCCTCCCACAGACACCAATGACGGGGCTCCATTCCTCCCACAGACACCAATGACGGGGCTCCATTCCTCCCACAGACACCAATGACGGGGCTCCATTCCTCCCACAGAAACCAATGACGGGGCTCCCTTCCTCCCACAGACACCAATGACGGGGCTCCATTCCTCCCACAGACACCAATGATGGGGGCTCCATTCCTCCCACAGACACCAATGATGGGGGCTCCATTCCTCCCACTGACACCAATGATGGGGGCTCCATTCCTCCCACTGACACCAATGACGGGACACCATACTTCCCACAGACACCAGACACCAATGACGAGACACCATTCCTCGCACAGACACCAATGACGGGGCTCCATTCCTCCCACAGACACCAATGACAGGGCTCCATTCCTCCCACAAACACCAATGACGGGGCTCCATTCCTCCCACAGACACCAATGACGGGGCTCCATTCCTCCCACAGACACCAATGACGGGGTTCCATTCCTCCCACAGACACCAATGATGGGGCTCCATTCCTCCCACTGACACCAATGACGGGACACCATACTTTCCACAGACACCAATGACGGGGCTCTATTCCTCCCACTGACACCAATGACGGGACTCCATTCCTCCCACAGACACCAATGATGGGACACCATACTTCCCACTGACACCAATGACGGGGCTCTATTCCTCCAAACAGACACGAATAACGGGGCTCCATTCCTCCCACGGACACCAATGACGGGGCTCCATTCCTCCCACGGACACCAATGAAGGGGCTCCATTCCTCCCATGGACACCAATGACGGGCTTCATTCCTGCCACAGACACCAATGACGGGGGCTCCATTCCTCCCACAGACACCAATGATGGGGGCTCCATTCCTCCCACAGACACCAATGATGGGGGCTCCATTCCTCCCACTGACACCAATGACGGGGCTCCATTCCTCCCACTGACACCAATGACGGGGCTCCATTCCTCCCACAGACACCAATGACGGGGCTCCATTCCTCCCACAGACACCAATGACGGGGCTCCATTCCTCCCACAGACACCAATGATGGGGGCTCCATTCCTCCCACAGACACCAATGACGGGGCTCCATTCCTTCCACAGACACCAATGACGGGGCTCCATTCCTCCCAGAGACACCAATGACGGGGCTCCATTCCTCCCACAGACACCAATGACGGGGCTCCATTCCTCCCACAGACACCAATGACGGGGCTCCATTCCTCCCACAGACACCAATGACGGGGCTCCATTCCTCCCACAGACACCAATGACGGGGCTCCATTCCTCCCACAGAAACCAATGACGGGGCTCCCTTCCTCCCACAGACACCAATGACGGGGCTCCATTCCTCCCACAGACACCAATGATGGGGGCTCCATTCCTCCCACAGACACCAATGATGGGGGCTCCATTCCTCCCACTGACACCAATGATGGGGGCTCCATTCCTCCCACTGACACCAATGACGGGACACCATACTTCCCACAGACACCAGACACCAATGACGAGACACCATTCCTCGCACAGACACCAATGACGGGGCTCCATTCCTCCCACAGACACCAATGATGGGGGCTCCATTCCGCCCACTGACACCAATGATGGGGGCTCCATTCCTCCCACTGACACCAATGATGGGGGCTCCATTCCTCCCACTGACACCAATGATGGGGGCTCCATTCCTCCCACAGACACCAATGACGGGGCTCCATTCCTCCCACAGACACCAATGACGGGGCTCCATTCCTCCCACAGACACCAATGACGGGGCTCCATTCCTCCCACAGACACCAATGACGGGGCTCCATTCCTCCCACAGACACCAATGACGGGGCTCCATTCCTCCCACAGACACCAATGATGGGGGCTCCATTCCTCCCACAGACACCAATGACGGGGCTCCATTCCTTCCACAGACACCAATGACGGGGCTCCATTCCTCCCAGAGACACCAATGACGGGGCTCCATTCCTCCCACAGACACCAATGACGGGGCTCCATTCCTCCCACAGACACCAATGACGGGGCTCCATTCCTCCCACAGACACCAATGACGGGGCTCCATTCCTCCCACAGACACCAATGACGGGGCTCCATTCCTCCCACAGAAACCAATGACGGGGCTCCCTTCCTCCCACAGACACCAATGACGGGGCTCCATTCCTCCCACAGACACCAATGATGGGGGCTCCATTCCTCCCACAGACACCAATGATGGGGGCTCCATTCCTCCCACTGACACCAATGATGGGGGCTCCATTCCTCCCACTGACACCAATGACGGGACACCATACTTCCCACAGACACCAGACACCAATGACGAGACACCATTCCTCGCACAGACACCAATGACGGGGCTCCATTCCTCCCACAGACACCAATGACAGGGCTCCATTCCTCCCACAAACACCAATGACGGGGCTCCATTCCTCCCACAGACACCAATGACGGGGCTCCATTCCTCCCACAGACACCAATGACGGGGTTCCATTCCTCCCACAGACACCAATGATGGGGCTCCATTCCTCCCACTGACACCAATGACGGGACACCATACTTTCCACAGACACCAATGACGGGGCTCTATTCCTCCCACTGACACCAATGACGGGACTCCATTCCTCCCACAGACACCAATGATGGGACACCATACTTCCCACTGACACCAATGACGGGGCTCTATTCCTCCAAACAGACACGAATAACGGGGCTCCATTCCTCCCACGGACACCAATGACGGGGCTCCATTCCTCCCACGGACACCAATGAAGGGGCTCCATTCCTCCCATGGACACCAATGACGGGCTTCATTCCTGCCACAGACACCAATGACGGGGGCTCCATTCCTCCCACAGACACCAATGATGGGGGCTCCATTCCTCCCACAGACACCAATGATGGGGGCTCCATTCCTCCCACTGACACCAATGACGGGGCTCCATTCCTCCCACTGACACCAATGACGGGGCTCCATTCCTCCCACAGACACCAATGACGGGGCTCCATTCCTCCCACAGACACCAATGACGGGGCTCCATTCCTCCCACAGACACCAATGATGGGGGCTCCATTCCTCCCACAGACACCAATGACGGGGCTCCATTCCTTCCACAGACACCAATGACGGGGCTCCATTCCTCCCAGAGACACCAATGACGGGGCTCCATTCCTCCCACAGACACCAATGACGGGGCTCCATTCCTCCCACAGACACCAATGACGGGGCTCCATTCCTCCCACAGACACCAATGACGGGGCTCCATTCCTCCCACAGACACCAATGACGGGGCTCCATTCCTCCCACAGAAACCAATGACGGGGCTCCCTTCCTCCCACAGACACCAATGACGGGGCTCCATTCCTCCCACAGACACCAATGATGGGGGCTCCATTCCTCCCACAGACACCAATGATGAGGGCTCCATTCCTCCCACTGACACCAATGATGGGGGCTCCATTCCTCCCACTGACACCAATGACGGGACACCATACTTCCCACAGACACCAGACACCAATGACGAGACACCATTCCTCGCACAGACACCAATGACGGGGCTCCATTCCTCCCACAGACACCAATGATGGGGGCTCCATTCCGCCCACTGACACCAATGATGGGGGCTCCATTCCTCCCACTGACACCAATGATGGGGGCTCCATTCCTCCCACTGACACCAATGATGGGGGCTCCATTCCTCCCACAGACACCAATGACGGGGCTCCATTCCTCCCACAGACACCAATGACGGGGCTCCATTCCTCCCACAGACACCAATGACGGGGCTCCATTCCTCCCACAGACACCAATGACGGGGCTCCATTCCTCCCACAGACACCAATGATGGGGGCTCCATTCCTCCCACAGACACCAATGATGGGGGCTCCATTCCTCCCACAGGCACCAATGACGGGGCTCCATTCCTCCCACTGACACCAATAACGGGGCTCCATTCCTCCCACTGACACCAATGACGGGGCTCCATTCCTCCCACAGACACCAATGACGGGGCTCCATTCCTCCCACAGACACCAATGACGAGGCTCCATTCTTCCCACAGACACCAATGACGGGGCTCCATTCCTCCCACAGACACCAAGGACGGGGCTCCATTCCTCCCACTGACACCAATGATGGGGGCTCCATTCCTCCCACAGACACCAATGACGGGGCTCCATTCCTCCCACAGACACCAATGACGGGGCTCCATTCCTCCCACAGACACCAATGACGGGGCTCCATTCCTCCCATGGACACCAATGACGGGACTCCATTCCTCCCACAGACACCAATGACGGGACTCCATTCCTCCCACAGACACCAATGACGGGACACCAACTTCCCACTGACACCAAAGACGGGGCTCTATTCCTCCAAACAGACACGAATAACGGGGCTCCATTCCTCCCACGGACACCAATGAAGGGGCTCCATTCCTCCCACAGACACCAATGACGGGGCTCCATTCCTCCCACAGACACCAATGATGGGGGCTCCATTCCTCCCACTGACACTAATGATGGGGGGTCCATTCCTCCCACTGACACCAATGACGGGACACCATACTTCCCACAGACATCAGACACCAATGACGGGACACCATTCCTCGCACAGACACCAATGACGGGGCTCCATCCCTCCCACAGACACCAATGATGGGGGCTCCATTCCGCCCACTGACACCAATGATGGGGGCTCCATTCCGCCCACTGACACCAATGATGGGGGCTCCATTCCGCCCACTGACACCAATGATGGGGGCTCCATTCCGCCCACTGACACCAATGATGGGGGCTCCATTCCTCCCACTGACACCAATGATGGGGGCTCCATTCCTCCCACTGACACCAATGATGGGGGCTCCATTCCTCCCACAGACACCAATGACAGGGCTCCATTCCTCCCACAGACACCAATGACGGGGCTCCATTCCTCCCACAGACACCAATGACGGGGCTCCATTCCTCCCACAGACACCAATGATGGGGGCTCCATTCCTCCCACAGACAGCAATGATGGGGGCTCCATTCCTCCCACAGACACCAATGATGGGGGCTCCATTCCTCCCACTGACACCAATGACGGGGCTCCATTCCGCCCACTGACACCAATAACGGGGCTCCATTCCTCCCACTGACACCAATAACGGGGCTCCATTCCTCCCACTGACACCAATGACGGGACTCTATTCCTCCCATTGACACCAATGACGGGGGCTCCATTCCGCCCACTGACACCAATGACGGGGGCTCCATTCCTCCCACTGACACCAAAGACGGGGCTCCATTCCTCCCACAGACACCAATGATGGGGGCTCCATTCTCCCCACAGACATCAATGATGGTGGCTCCATTCCTCCCACTGACACCAATGATGGAGGCTCCATTCCTCCCACTGACACCAATGATGGGGGCTCCATTCCTCCCACAGACACCAATGACAGGCTCCATTCCTCCCACAGACACCAATGACGGGGCTCCATTCCTCCCACAGACACCAATGACGGGGCTCCATTCCTCCCACAGACACCAATGATGGGGGCTCCATTCCTCCCACAGACACCAATGACGGGGCTCCATTCCTCCCACAGACACCAATGATGGGGGCTCCATTCCTCCCACAGACACCAATGATGGGGGCTCCATTCCTCCCACAGACACCAATGACGGGGCTCCATTCCTCCCACTGACACCAATAACGGGGCTCCATTCCTCCCACTTACACCAATGACGGGACTCTATTCCTCCCATTGACACCAATGACGGGGCTCCATTCCTCCCACAGACACCAATGACGGGGCTCCATTCCTCCCACAGACACCAATGACGGGGCTCCATTCCTCCCACAGACACCAATGATGGGGGCTCCATTCCTCCCACTGACACCAATGATGGGGGCTCCATTCCTCCCACTGACACCAATGATGGGGGCTCCATTCCTCCCACAGACACCAATGACGGGGCTCCATTCTTCCCACAGACACCAATGACGGGGCTCCATTCCTCCCACAGACACCAATGACGGGGCTCCATTCCTCCCACAGACACCAATGACGGGGCTCCATTCCTCCCACAAACACCAATGACGGGGTTCCATTCCTCCCACAGACACCAATGACGGGGTTCCATTCCTCCCACAGACACCAATGACGGGGCTCCATTCCTCCCACAGACACCAATGACGGGGCTCCATTCCTCCCACAGACACCAATGACGGGGCTCCATTCCTCCCCACAGACACCAATGACGGGGCTCCATTCCTCCCACAGACACCAATGACGGGGCTCCATTCCTCCCACAGACACCAATGACGGGGCTCCATTCCTCCCACAGACACCAATGACGGGGCTCCATTCCTCCCACAGACACCAATGACGGGGCTCCATTCCTCCCACAGACACCAAGGACGGGGCTCCATTCCTCCCACTGACACCAATGATGGGGGCTCCATTCCTCCCACAGACACCAATGACGGGGCTCCATTCCTCCCACAGACACCAAGGACGGGGCTCCATTCCTCCCACAGACACCAAGGACGGGGCTCCATTCCTCCCACAGACACGAATGACAGGGCTCCATTCCTCCCACAGACACCAATGACAGGGCTCCATTCCTCCCACAAACACCAATGACGGGGCTCCATTCCTCCCACAGACACCAATGACGGGGCTCCATTCCTCCCACAGACACCAATGACGGGGTTCCATTCCTCCCACAGACACCAATGATGGGGCTCCATTCCTCCCACTGACACCAATGACGGGACACCATACTTTCCACAGACACCAATGACGGGGCTCTATTCCTCCCACTGACACCAATGACGGGACTCCATTCCTCCCACAGACACCAATGATGGGACACCATACTTCCCACTGACACCAATGACGGGGCTCTATTCCTCCAAACAGACACGAATAACGGGGCTCCATTCCTCCCACGGACACCAATGACGGGGCTCCATTCCTCCCACGGACACCAATGAAGGGGCTCCATTCCTCCCATGGACACCAATGACGGGCTTCATTCCTGCCACAGACACCAATGACGGGGGCTCCATTCCTCCCACAGACACCAATGATGGGGGCTCCATTCCTCCCACAGACACCAATGATGGGGGCTCCATTCCTCCCACTGACACCAATGACGGGGCTCCATTCCTCCCACTGACACCAATGACGGGGCTCCATTCCTCCCACAGACACCAATGACGGGGCTCCATTCCTCCCACAGACACCAATGACGGGGCTCCATTCCTTCCACAGACACCAATGACGGGGCTCCATTCCTCCCAGAGACACCAATGACGGGGCTCCATTCCTCCCACAGACACCAATGACGGGGCTCCATTCCTCCCACAGACACCAATGACGGGGCTCCATTCCTCCCACAGACACCAATGACTGGGCTCCATTCCTCCCACAGACACCAATGACGGGGCTCCATTCCTCCCACAGAAACCAATGACGGGGCTCCCTTCCTCCCACAGACACCAATGACGGGGCTCCATTCCTCCCACAGACACCAATGATGGGGGCTCCATTCCTCCCACTGACACCAATGATGGGGGCTCCATTCCTCCCACTGACACCAATGACGGGACACCATACTTCCCACAGACACCAGACACCAATGACGAGACACCATTCCTCGCACAGACACCAATGATGGGGCTCCATTCCTCCCACAGACACCAATGACGGGGCTCCATTCCTCCCACTGACACCAATAACGGGGCTCCATTCCTCCCACTGACACCAATGACGGGACTCTATTCCTCCCATTGACACCAATGACGGGGGCTCCATTCCGCCCACTGACACCAATGATGGGGGCTCCATTCCTCGCACAGACACCAAAGACGGGGCTCCATTCCTCCCACAGACACCAATGATGGGGGCTCCATTCCGCCCACTGACACCAATGATGGGGGCTCCATTCCTCCCACTGACACCAATGATGGGGGCTCCATTCCTCCCACTGACACCAATGATGGGGGCTCCATTCCTCCCACAGACACCAATGACGGGGCTCCATTCCTCCCACAGACACCAATGACGGGGCTCCATTCCTCCCACAGACACCAATGACGGGGCTCCATTCCTCCCACAGACACCAATGACGGGGCTCCATTCCTCCCACAGACACCAATGATGGGGGCTCCATTCCTCCCACAGACACCAATGATGGGGGCTCCATTCCTCCCACAGGCACCAATGACGGGGCTCCATTCCTCCCACTGACACCAATAACGGGGCTCCATTCCTCCCACTGACACCAATGACGGGACTCTATTCCTCCCATTGACACCAATGACGGGGCTCCATTCCTCCCACAGACACCAATGACGGGGCTCCATTCCTCCCACAGACACCAATGACGAGGCTCCATTCTTCCCACAGACACCAATGACGGGGCTCCATTCCTCCCACAGACACCAATGACGGGGCTCCATTCCTCCCACAGACACCAATGACGGGGCTCCATTCCTCCCATGGACACCAATGACGGGACTCCATTCCTCCCACAGGCACCAATGACGGGACTCCATTCCTCCCACAGACACCAATGACGGGACACCAACTTCCCACTGACACCAAAGACGGGGCTCTATTCCTCCAAACAGACACGAATAATGGGGCTCCATTCCTCCCACGGACACCAATGAAGGGGCTCCATTCCTCCCACAGACACCAATGACGGGGCTCCATTCCTCCCACAGACACCAATGATGGGGGCTCCATTCCTCCCACTGACACTAATGATGGGGGCTCCATTCCTCCCACTGACACCAATGATGGGACACCATACTTCCCACAGACATCAGACACCAATGACGGGACACCATTCCTTGCACAGACACCAATGACGGGGCTCCATCCCTCCCACAGACACCAATGATGGGGGCTCCATTCCGCCCACTGACACCAATGATGGGGGCTCCATTCCGCCCACTGACACCAATGATGGGGCTCCATTCCGCCCACTGACACCAATGATGGGGGCTCCATTCCTCCCACTGACACCAATGATGGGGGCTCCATTCCTCCCACTGACACCAATGATGGGGGCTCCATTCCTCCCACAGACACCAATGACAGGGCTCCATTCCTCCCACAGACACCAATGACGGGGCTCCATTCCTCCCACAGACACCAATGACGGGGCTCCATTCCTCCCACAGACACCAATGATGGGGGCTCCATTCCTCCCACAGACAGCAATGATGGGGGCTCCATTCCTCCCACAGACACCAATGATGGGGGCTCCATTCCTCCCACAGACACCAATGACGGGGCTCCATTCCTCCCACTGACACCAATAACGGGGCTCCATTCCTCCCACTGACACCAATGACGGGACTCTATTCCTCCCATTGACACCAATGACGGGGGCTCCATTCCGCCCACTGACACCAATGATGGGGGCTCCATTCCTCGCACAGACACCAAAGACGGGGCTCCATTCCTCCCACAGACACCAATGATGGGGGCTCCATTCCGCCCACAGACATCAATGATGGTGGCTCCATTCCTCCCACTGACACCAATGATGGGGGCTCCATTCCTCCCACAGACCCCAATGATGGGCTCCATTCCTCCCACAGACACCAATGACGGGGCTCCATTCCTCCCACAGACACCAATGACGGGGCTCCATTCCTCCCACAGACACCAATGATGGGGGCTCCATTCCTCCCACAGACACCAATGATGGGGCTCCATTCTTCCCACAGACACCAATGACGGGGCTCCATTCCTCCCACAGACACCAATGACGGGGCTCCATTCCTCCCACAGACACCAATGACGGGGCTCCATTCCTCCCACAGACACCAATGACGGGGTTCCATTCCTCCCACAGACACCAATGACGGGGCTCCATTCCTCCCACAGACACCAATGACGGGGCTCCATTCCTCCCACAGACACCAATGACGGGGCTCCATTCCTCCCACAGACACCAATGACGGGGCTCCATTCCTCCCACAGACACCAATGACGGGGCTCCATTCCTCCCACAGACACCAATGACGGGGCTTCATTCCTCCCACAGACACCAATGACGGGGCTCCATTCCTCCCACAGACACCAATGACGGGGCTCCATTCCTCCCACAGACACCAAGGACGGGGCTCCATTCCTCCCACTGACACCAATGATGGGGGCTCCATTCCTCCCACAGACACCAATGACGGGGCTCCATTCCTCCCACAGACACCAATGACGGGGCTCCATTCCTCCCACAGACAAAAATGACGAGGCTCCATTCCTCCCACAGACACGAATGACAGGGCTCCATTCCTCCCACAGACACCAATGACAGGGCTCCATTCCTCCCACTGACACCAATAACAGGACACCATACTTTCCACAGACACCAATGACGGGGCTCTATTCCTCCCACTGACACCAATGACGGGACTCCATTCCTCCCACAGACACCAATGATGGGACACCATACTTCCCACTGACACCAATGACGGGGCTCTATTCCTCCAAACAGACACGAATAACGGGGCTCCATTCCTCCCACGGACACTTCGTTCGGTTCCACTCTCCCGACACTCCTCTGCTCTATTGGATCATCCGGTGCTCCAGGATTCAATCTACAGCTATGTGCCATTCGAATCCATTTGTGATCGGTTTAGAACAAACACCAGGCAGGCTGTATGTAAGTTCAACCAACAGAGACTTTATTAGGACCAAAATCAAGTCTTATATACAGTAACAGAGGGAGTAACCAGAACATAAATTAACATGAGCTAATTAACTAAATCCTTTAGCCAGCCAAGGTGACTCATAGATATGACCGTTCAGGGTAGACATCCCGGCTCCTACCTGTCTCACCTGCTATACAATATACATTATCCTAAGTGTAAACATCACACATTTAGCAGGGTCAAAATAGCACAGAGGACAGACAGATGGCTGGAGGTGATTGCATTCGCATATCCTTAGAGGGAATGTGTGAAAATCCCAACAGTATGAATTAGTCACTCTCATATGGCATATACAGGGTCCCCAGAGTCTGTGTGTCTTGGGGGGACACGGACCTGAATCCGAAGTAACACCCCCTCAAGGGTCCCCAGGCATACAGCTCACAAAGAGCACCGTTCCCCCAAATGCCAGGGCCCACGGTCGCAAGGCAGGAGGCCCGCACCCAGTCCCCTCCAAAAGCCTCTGTCCCGGCCAGGTCCGTCACACATCTCCCCTTTCGGCAGGAAACTAACATAGGAGGAGACCCCAAACGGGTTGACTCCGAAGTTAGTCCATTAGTTCTATTCCCCCAATGCCGGTATCCACACAGTACCCCAAATAAATTGCTCCAAACAGAGCATTACTTACCCAGCCAACCTCTGCCTCTCTCAGAGAACATACCCGCCGCTGGGGAGAGGCCTGGACTGGCCCTTCTCCCTGGAGTCCTTTCTGCCGCTGGAGAGAAGACAGGGTGACTGGGCTCAGTCCGTCATGCTGTTGGGGATCTGGGTCGACTGCCCGGCCTCCCTGGGGTATACAAGTGGAGACTGAAGTCCCATCCACTTGTGGTAGGTGAAAATCTCCCAGTGCTTGCAAAGCAAGGCTGACATCCTCCTGTCTCAGTGTCACACCATTTTCTGGGGTTGTGTCAGTGAGGACTGAAGTCCCATCCAGTACCACAGGACCTCCCTCTTCTGTTAGTTGAGAGCAGAGGCCCGCGGCACTCTGCTCTGTTGCCAGCTCTTCTGCTGGGTTGCTGTGAGTGGAGACCGCAGTCCCATCCACCAATATCCGCTCCTGTGGCCATTGTGTGCCGATGCCAGTAGCATTCTGCCCTGCTGCCAGTGATTCAGCTGGGAGTAAAAGCTTTACTGCCTCAGCTTGTTGCTGGGGAGAGGGGCCAACTGCCCCGGCTCCCTGAAACTCCGCAGTGGTTTCCGGTGCTGGGCAGAGGTGGGTATCACTCTGCCCTGTTGCCAGCACTTCTGCTGGGTTGCTGTGAGTGGAGACCGCAGTCCCATCCACCGATATCCGCTCCTGTGGCAGTTGTGTGCCGATGCCAGTAGCATTCTGCCCTGCTGCCAGTGATTCAGCTGGGAGTAAAAGCTTTACTGCCTCAGCTTGTTGCTGGGGAGAGGGGCCAACTGCCTCGGCTCCCTGAAACTCCACAGTGGTTTCCGGTGCTGGGCAGAGGTGGGTATCACTCTGCCCTGTTGCCAGCACTTCTGCTGGGGACTCCACACCATCTGCTCTGGTTAACTGTTGGGGAGGGAGATGGCCTGCTTCTCCTCCTCCGAATTCCTCTTCCATGGCGGCTGGTTCTTTAGGCGTTGTCCCCGATTGCCGTATTTGCGCCATTCTCCACTCATGTTGCCGCTCTAGTTCTCTCTTTTGTCGCTCTCGTTCTCTCTCTTGTCGCTCTCGTTCTCTCTCTTGTCGCTCTCGTTCTCTCTCTTGTCGCTCTCGTTCTCTCTCTTGTCGCTCTCGTTCTCTCTCTTGTCGGGCGTCCTGCAGCTGGATGTCTTTAATGGCTTCCTGTATGGCGGTCTCTGATGGGTTAGCCCCATATAATGCCAACCGCTGCCGCACTCGTTGCTGAAACAAATCTTCAACTGACCGGGGTCCTGCATCACCCTTCTTCTGGTCCATCTCGGCTCTCAAGTAGGTTTTCAGCGTGACTTTCCTGCAGGCTGCATAGCTGGTCATTCACTGTGGTGGTTTGGAGTGTCCCAGGAACTGGAGAGCAAATCCCACCGCTGCCAACCAATGTAACGAGCCCCTTTGCTCGTTCGGTTCCACTCTCCCGACACTCCTCTGCTCTATTGGATCATCCGGTGCTCCAGGATTCAATCTACAGCTATGTGCCATTCGAATCCATTTGTGATCGGTTTAGAACAAACACCAGGCAGGCTGTATGTAAGTTCAACCAACAGAGACTTTATTAGCACCAAAATCAAGTCTTATATACAGTAACAGAGGGACTAACCAGAACATAAATTAACATGAGCTAATTAACTAAATCCTTTAGCCAGCCAAGGTGACTCATAGATATGACCGTTCAGGGTAGACATCCCGCCTCCTACCTGTCTCACCTGCTATACAATATACATTATCCTAAGTGTAAACATCACACATTTAGCAGGGTCAAAATAGCAGAGGACAGACAGATGGCTGGAGGTGATTGCATTCGCAAATCCTTAGAGGGAATGTGTGAAAATCCCAACAGTATGAATTAGTCACTCTCATATGGCATATACAGGGTCCCCAGAGTCTGTGTGTCTTGGGGGGACATGGACCTGAATCCGAAGTAACACCCCCTCAAGGGTCCCCAGGCATACAGCTCACAAAGAGCACCGTTCCCCCAAATGCCAGGGCCCACGGTCGCAAGGCAGGAGGCCCGCACCCAGTCCCCTCCAAAAGCCTCTGTCCCGGCCAGGTCCGTCACAGACACCAATGACGGGGCTCCATTCCTCCCACGGACACCAATGACGGGCTTCATTCCTGCCACAGACACCAATGACGGGGGCTCCATTCCTCCCACAGACACCAGTGATGGGGGCTCCATTCCTCCCACAGACACCAATGACGGGGCTCCATTCCTCCCACTGACACCAATGACGGGGCTCCATTCCTCCCACTGACACCAATGACGGGGCTCCATTCCTCCCACAGACACCAATGACGGGGCTTCATTCCTCCCACAGACACCAATGACGGGGCTCCATTCCTCCCACAGACACCAATGATGGGGCTCCATTCCTCCCACAGACACCAATGATGGGGGCTCCATTCCTCCCACAGACACCAATGACGGGGCTCCATTCCTTCCACAGACACCAATGACGGGGCTCCATTCCTCCCAGAGACACCAATGACGGGGCTCCATTCCTCCCACAGACACCAATGACGGGGCTCCATTCCTCCCACAGACACCAATGACGGGGCTCCATTCCTCCCACAGACACCAATGACGAAGCTCCATTCCTCCCACAGACACCAATGACGGGGCTCCATTCCTCCCACAGAAACCAATGACGGGGCTCCCTTCCTCCCACAGACACCAATGACAGGGCTCCATTCCTCCCACAGACACCAATGATGGGGGCTCCATTCCTCCCACAGACACCAATGATGGGGGCTCCATTCCTCCCACTGACACCAATGATGGGGGCTCCATTCCTCCCACTGACACCAATGACGGGACACCATACTTCCCACAGACACCAGACACCAATGACGAGACACCATTCCTCGCACAGACACCAATGATGGGGCTCCATTCCTCCCACAGACACCAATGATGGGGGCTCCATTCCTCCCACTGACACCAATGATGGGGGCTCCATTCCTCCCACTGACACCAATGATGGGGGCTCCATTCCTCCCACTGACACCAATGATGGGGGCTCCATTCCTCCCACAGACACCAATGACGGGGCTCCATTCCTCCCACAGACACCAATGATGGGGCTCCATTCCTCCCACAGATACCAATGACGGGGCTCCATTCCTCCCACAGACACCAATGATGGGGGCTCCATTCCTCCCACAGACACCAATGATGGGGGCTCCATTCCTCCCACAGACACCAATGATGGGGGCTCCATTCCTCCCACAGACACCAATGATGGGGGCTCCATTCCTCCCACAGACACCAATGACGGGGCTCCATTCCTCCCACTGACACCAATAACGGGGCTCCATTCCTCCCACTGACACCAATGACGGGGCTCTATTCCTCCCATTGACACCAATGACGGGGCTCCATTCCTCCCACAGACACCAATGACGGGGCTCCATTCCTCCCACAGACACCAATGACGGGGCTCCATTCCTCCCACAGAAACCAATGACGGGGCTCCATTCCTCCCACAGACACCAATGACGGGGCTCCATTCCTCCCACAGACACCAATGACGGGGCTCCATTCCTCCCACAGACACCAATGATGGGGGCTCCATCCCTCCCACTGACACCAATGACGAGGCTCCATTCTTCCCACTGACACCAATGACGGGACTCTATTCCTCCCATTGACACCAATGACGGGACTCTATTCCTCCCACAAACACCAATGACGGGGCTCCATTCCTCCCACAGACACCAATGACGAGGCTCCATTCTTCCCACAGACACCAATGACGGGGCTCCATTCCTCCCACAGACACCAATGACGGGGTTCCATTCCTCCCACAGACACCAATGACGGGGGTTCCATTCCTCCCACAGACACCAATGACGGGGCTCCATTCCTCCCACAGACACCAATGACGGGGCTCCATTCCTCCCATGGACACCAATGACGGGGCTCCATTCCTCCCACGGACACCAATGACGGGACTCCATTCCTCCCACAGACACCAATGACGGGACACCAACTTCCCACTGACACCAAAGACGGGGCTCTATTCCTCCAAACAGACACGAATAACGGGGCTCCATTCCTCCCACGGACACCAATGAAGGGGCTCCATTCCTCCCACAGACACCAATGACGGGGCTCCATTCCTCCCACAGACACCAATGATGGGGGCTCCATTCCTCCCACTGACACTAATGATGGGGGCTCCATTCCTCCCACTGACACCAATGACGGGACACCATACTTCCCACAGACATCAGACACCAATGACGGGACACCATTCCTCGCACAGACACCAATGACGGGGCTCCATCCCTCCCACAGACACCAATGATGGGGGCTCCATTCCGCCCACTGACACCAATGATGGGGGCTCCATTCCGCCCACTGACACCAATGATGGGGGCTCCATTCCGCCCACTGACACCAATGATGGGGGCTCCATTCCTCCCACTGACACCAATGATGGGGGCTCCATTCCTCCCACAGACACCAATGACAGGGCTCCATTCCTCCCACAGACACCAATGACGGGGCTCCATTCCTCCCACAGACACCAATGACGGGGCTCCATTCCTCCCACAGACACCAATGATGGGGGCTCCATTCCTCCCACAGACACCAATGATGGGGCTCCATTCCTCCCACAGACACCAATGATGGGGGCTCCATTCCTCCCACAGACACCAATGACGGGGCTCCATTCCTCCCACTGACACCAATAACGGGGCTCCATTCCTCCCACTGACACCAATAACGGGGCTCCATTCCTCCCACTGACACCAATGACGGGACTCTATTCCTCCCATTGACACCAATGACGGGGCTCCATTCTTCCCACAGACACCAATGACGGGGCTCCATTCCTCCCACAGACACCAATGACGGGGCTCCATTCTTCCCACAGACACCAATGACAGGGCTCCATTCCTCCCACAGACACCAATGACGGGGTTCCATAACTCCCACAGAAACCAATGACGGGGCTCCATTCCTCCCACAGACACCAATGACGGGGCTCCATTCCTCCCACAGACACCAATGACGGGGCTCCATTCCTCCCACAGACACCAATGATGGGGGCTCCATTCCTCCCACTGACACCAATGATGGGGGCTCCATTCCTCCCACTGACACCAATGACGGGACACCATACTTCCCACAGACACCAGACACCAATGACGGGACACAATTCCTCGCACAGACACCAATGACGGGGCTCCATCCCTCCCACAGACACCAATGATGGGGGCTCCATTCCGCCCACTGACACCAATGACGGGACACCAACTTCCCACTGACACCAAAGACGGGGCTCTATTCCTCCAAACAGACACGAATAACGGGGCTCCATTCCTCCCACGGACACCAATGAAGGGGCTCCATTCCTCCCACAGACACCAATAACGGGGCTCCATTCCTCCCACTGACACCAATAACGGGGCTCCATTCCTCCCACTGACACCAATGACGGGACTCTATTCCTCCCATTGACACCAATGACGGGGCTCCATTCCTCCCACTGACACCAATAACGGGGCTCCTTTCCTCCCACTGACACCAATGACGGGGCTCTATTCCTCCCATTGACACCAATGACGGGGCTCCATTCCTCCCACAGACACCAATGACGGGGCTCCATTCCTCCCACAGACACCAATGACGGGGTTCCATTCCTCCCACAGAAACCAATGATAGGGCTCCATTCCTCCCACAGACACCAATGACGGGGCTCCATTCCTCCCACAGACACCAATGACGGGGCTCCATTCCTCCCACAGACACCAATGATGGGGGCTCCATTCCTCCCACTGACACCAATGACGAGGCTCCATTCTTCCCACTGACACCAATGACGGGACTCTATTCCTCCCATTGACACCAATGACGGGACTCTATTCCTCCCACAGACACCAATGACGGGGCTCCATTCCTCCCACAGACACCAATGACGAGGCTCCATTCTTCCCACAGACACCAATGACGGGGCTCCATTCCTCCCACAGACACCAATGACGGGGTTCCATTCCTCCCACAGACACCAATGACGGGGTTCCATTCCTCCCACAGACACCAATGACGGGGCTCCATTCCTCCCACAGACACCAATGACGGGGCTCCATTCCTCCCATGGACACCAATGACGGGACTCCATTCCTCCCACAGACACCAATGACGGGACTCCATTCCTACCACAGACACCAATGACGGGACACCAACTTCCCACTGACACCAAAGACGGGGCTCTATTCCTCCAAACAGACACGAATAACTGGGCTCCATTCCTCCCACGGACACCAATGAAGGGGCTCCATTCCTCCCACAGACACCAATGACGGGGCTCCATTCCTCCCACTGACACTAATGATGGGGGCTCCATTCCTCCCACTGACACCAATGACGGGACACCATACTTCCCACAGACATCAGACACCAATGACGGGACACCATTCCTCGCACAGACACCAATGACGGGGCTCCATCCCTCCCACAGACACCAATGATGGGGGCTCCATTCCGCCCACTGACACCAATGATGGGGGCTCCATTCCGCCCACTGACACCAATGATGGGGGCTCCATTCCGCCCACTGACACCAATGATGGGGGCTCCATTCCTCCCACTGACACCAATGATGGGGGCTCCATTCCTCCCACAGACACCAATGACAGGGCTCCATTCCTCCCACAGACACCAATGACGGGGCTCCATTCCTCCCACAGACACCAATGACGGGGCTCCATTCCTCCCACAGACACCAATGATGGGGGCTCCATTCCTCCCACAGACACCAATGATGGGGCTCCATTCCTCCCACAGACACCAATGATGGGGGCTCCATTCCTCCCACAGACACCAATGACGGGGCTCCATTCCTCCCACTGACACCAATAACGGGGCTCCATTCCTCCCACTGACACCAATAACGGGGCTCCATTCCTCCCACTGACACCAATGACGGGACTCTATTCCTCCCATTGACACCAATGACGGGGCTCAATTCTTCCCACAGACACCAATGACGGGGCTCCATTCCTCCCACAGACACCAATGACGGGGCTCCATTCTTCCCACAGACACCAATGACGGGGCTCCATTCCTCCCACAGACACCAATGACGGGGTTCCATTCCTCCCACAGAAACCAATGACGGGGCTCCATTCCTCCCACAGACACCAATAACGGGGCTCCATTCCTCCCACAGACACCAATGACGGGGCTCCATTCCTCCCACAGACACCAATGATGGGGGCTCCATTCCTCCCACTGACACCAATGATGGGGGCTCCATTCCTCCCACTGACACCAATGACGGGACACCATACTTCCCACAGACACCAGACACCAATGACGGGACAACATTCCTCGCACAGACACCAATGACGGGGCTCCATCCCTCCCACAAACACCAATGATGGGGGCTCCATTCCGCCCACTGACACCAATGACGGGACACCAACTTCCCACTGACACCAAAGACGGGGCTCTATTCCTCCAAACAGACACGAATAACGGGGCTCCATTCCTCCCACGGACACCAATGAAGGGGCTCCATTCCTCCCACAGACACCAATAACGGGGCTCCATTCCTCCCACTGACACCAATGACGGGGCTCCATTCCTCCCACTGACACCAATGACGGGACTCTATTCCTCCCATTGACACCAATGACGGGGCTCCATTCCTCCCACAGACATCAATGACGGGGCTCCATTCCTCCCACAGACACCAATGACGGGGCTCCATTCTTCCCACAGACACCAATGACGGGGCTCCATTCCTCCCACAGACACCAATGACAAGGCTCCATTCTTCCCACTGACACCAATGACGGGACTCTATTCCTCCCATTGACACCAATGACGGGGCTCCATTCCGACCAACAGACCCCAATGACGGGGCTCCATTCCTCCCACAGACACCAATGACGAGGCTCCATTCTTCCCACAGACACCAATGACGGGGCTCCATTCCTCCCACAGACACCAATGACGGGGTTCCATTCCTCCCACAGACACCAATGACGGGGCTCCATTCCTCCCACAGACACCAATGACGGGGCTCCATTCCTCCCATGGACACCAATGACGGGACTCCATTCCTAGCAGACACCAATGACGGGACTCCATTCCTCCCACAGACACCAATGACGGGACTCCATTCCTCCCACAGACACCAATGACGGGACACCAACTTCCCACTGACACCAAAGACGGGGCTCTATTCCTCCAAACAGACACGAATAACGGGGCTCCATTCCTCCCACGGACACCAATGAAGGGGCTCCATTCCTCCCACAG
The DNA here is from genome assembly GCA_029206835.1 of Rana muscosa. NCBI lineage: Eukaryota > Metazoa > Chordata > Amphibia > Anura > Ranidae > Rana > Rana muscosa. Next base: position 116,997,796 of record CM055121.1, read on the forward strand.
ACACCAATGACGGGGCTCCATTCCTCCCACAGACACCAATGATGGGGGCTCCATTCCTCCCACTGACACTAATGATGGGGGCTCCATTCCTCCCACTGACACCAATGACGGGACACCATACTTCCCACAGACATCAGACACCAATGACAGGACACCATTCCTCGCACAGACACCAATGACGGGGCTCCATCCCTCCCACAGACACCAATGATGGGGGCTCCATTCCGCCCACTGACACCAATGATGGGGGCTCCATTCCGCCCACTGACACCAATGATGGGGGCTCCATTCCGCCCACTGACACCAATGATGGGGGCTCCATTCCGCCCACTGACACCAATGATGGGGGCTCCATTCCGCCCACTGACACCAATGATAGGGGCTCCATTCCTCCCACTGACACCAATGATGGGGGCTCCATTCCTCCCACTGACACCAATGATGGGGGCTCCATTCCTCCCACAGACACCAATAACAGGGCTCCATTCCTCCCACAGACACCAATGACGGGGCTCCATTCCTCCCACAGACACCAATGACGGGGCTCCATTCCTCCCACAGACACCAATGATGGGGGCTCCATTCCTCCAACAGACACCAATGATGGGGGCTCCATTCCTCCCAGACACCAATGATGGGGGCTCCATTCCTCCCACAGACACCAATGATGGGGGCTCCATTCCTCCCACAGACACCAATGATGGGGGCTCCATTCCTCCCACAGACACCAATGACGGGGCTCCATTCCTCCCACTGACACCAATAACGGAGCTCCATTCCTCCCACTGACACCAATGACGGGACTCTATTCCTCCCATTGACACCAATGACGGGGCTCCATTCCTCCCACAGACACCAATGACGGGGCTCCATTCCTCCCACAGACACCAATGACGGGGCTCCATTCTTCCCACAGACACCAATGACGGGGTTCCATTCCTCCCACAGAAACCAATGACGGGGCTCCATTCCTCCCACAGACACCAATGACGGGGCTCCATTCCTCCCACAGACACCAATGACGGGGCTCCATTCCTCCCACAGACACCAATGATGGGGGCTCCATTCCTCCCACTGACACCAATGACGGGGCTCCATTCCTCCCACTGACACCAATAACGGGGCTCCATTCCTCCCACTGACACCAATAACGGGGCTCCATTCCTCCCATTGACACCAATGACGGGGCTCCATTCTTCCCACAGACACCAATGACGGGGCTCCATTCCTCCCACAGACACCAATGACGGGGCTCCATTCTTCCCACTGACACCAATGACGGGGCTCCATTCCTCCCACAGACACCAATGACGGGGTTCCATTCCTCCCACAGAAACCAATGACGGGGCTCCATTCCTCCCACAGACACCAATGACGGGGCTCCATTCCTCCCACAGACACCAATGACGGGGCTCCATTCCTCCCACAGACACCAATGACGGGGCTCCATTCCTCCCACAGACACCAATGATGGGGGCTCCATTCCTCCCACTGACACCAATGATGGGGGCTCCATTCCTCCCACTGACACCAATGACGGGACACCATACTTCCCACAGACACCACACACCAATGACGGGACACCATTCCTCGCACAGACACCAATGACGGGGCTCCATCCCTCCCACAGACACCAATGATGGGGGCTCCATTCCGCCCACTGACACCAATGACGGGACACCAACTTCCCACTGACACCAAAGACGGGGCTCTATTCCTCCAAACAGACACGAATAACGGGGCTCCATTCCTCCCACAGACACCAATGAAGGGGCTCCATTCCTCCCACAGACACCAATAACGGGGCTCCATTCCTCCCACTGACACCAATGACGGGACTCTATTCCTCCCATTGACACCAATGACGGGGCTCCATTCCTCCCACAGACACCAAAGACGGGGCTCCATTCCTCCCACAGACACCAATGACGGGGCTCCATTCTTCCCACAGACACCAATGACGGGGCTCCATTCCTCCCACAGACACCAATGATGAGGCTCCATTCTTCCCACTGACACCAATGACGGGACTCTATTCCTCCCATTGACACCAATGACGGGGCTCCATTCTTCCCACAGACACCAATGACGGGGCTCCATTCCTCCCACAGACACCAATGACGAGGCTCCATTCTTCCCACTGACACCAATGACGGGACTCTATTCCTCCCATTGACACCAATGACGGGGCTCCATTCCTCCCACAGACACCAATGACGGGGCTCCATTCCTCCCACAGACACCAATGACGAGGCTCCATTCCTCCCATGGACACCAATGACGGGACTCCATTCCTCCCACAGACACCAATGACGGGACTCCATTCCTCCCACAGACACCAATGACGGGACACCAACTTCCCACTGACACCAAAGACGGGGCTCTATTCCTCCAAACAGACACGAATAACGGGGCTCCATTCCTCCCACGGACACCAATGAAGGGGCTCCATTCCTCCCACAGACACCAATGACGGGGCTCCATTCCTCCCACAGACACCAATGATGGGGGCTCCATTCCTCCCACTGACACTAATGATGGGGGCTCCATTCCTCCCACTGACACCAATGACGGGACACCATACTTCCCACAGACATCAGACACCAATGACAGGACACCATTCCTCGCACAGACACCAATGACGGGGCTCCATCCCTCCCACAGACACCAATGATGGGGGCTCCATTCCGCCCACTGACACCAATGATGGGGGCTCCATTCCGCCCACTGACACCAATGATGGGGGCTCCATTCCGCCCACTGACACCAATGATGGGGGCTCCATTCCGCCCACTGACACCAATGATAGGGGCTCCATTCCTCCCACTGACACCAATGATGGGGGCTCCATTCCTCCCACTGACACCAATGATGGGGGCTCCATTCCTCCCACAGACACCAATGACAGGGCTCCATTCCTCCCACAGACACCAATGACGGGGCTCCATTCCTCCCACAGACACCAATGATGGGGGCTCCATTCCTCCCACAGACACCAATGATGGGGGCTCCATTCCTCCCACAGACACCAATGATGGGGGCTCCATTCCTCCCACAGACACCAATGATGGGGGCTCCATTCCTCCCACAGACACCAATGACGGGGCTCCATTCCTCCCACTGACACCAATAACGGAGGTCCATTCCTCCCACTGACAACAATGACGGGACTCTATTCCTCCCATTGACACCAATGACGGGGCTCCATTCCTCCCACAGACACCAATGACGGGGCTCCATTCCTCCCACAGACACCAATGACGGGGCTCCATTCTTCCCACAGACACCAATGACGGGGCTCCATTCCTCCCACAGACACCAATGACGGGGTTCCATTCCTCCCACAGAAACCAATGACGGGGCTCCATTCCTCCCACAGACACCAATGACGGGGCTCCATTCCTCCCACAGACACCAATGACGGGGCTCCATTCCTCCCACAGACACCAATGACGGGGCTCCATTCCTCCCACAGACACCAATGACGGGGCTCCATTCCTCCCACGGACACCAATGAAGGGGCTCCATTCCTCCCACAGACACCAATGACGGGGCTCCATTCCTCCCACAGACACCAATGATGGGGGCTCCATTCCTCCCACTGACACCAATGATGGGACACCATACTTCCCACAGACACCAGACACCAATGACGGGACACCATTCCTCGCACAGACACCAATGACGGGGCTCCATCCCTCCCACAGACACCAATGATGGGGGCTCCATTCCGCCCACTGACACAAATGATGGGGGCTCCATTCCGCCCACTGACACCAATGATGGGGGCTCCATTCCTCCCACTGACACCAATGATGGGGGCTCCATTCCTCCCACAGACACCAATGACGGGGCTCCATTCCTCCCACAGACACCAATGACAGGGCTCCATTCCTCCCACAGACACCAATGACGGGGCTCCATTCCTCCCACAGACACCAATGATGGGGGCTCCATTCCTCCCACAGACACCAATGATGGGGGCTCCATTCCTCCCACAGACACCAATGATGGGGGCTCCATTCCTCCCACAGACACCAATGATGGGGGCTCCATTCCTCCCACAGACACCAATGACGGGGCTCCATTCCTCCCACTGACACCAATAACGGGGCTCCATTCCTCCCACTGACACCAATGAAGGGACTCTATTCCTCCCATTGACACCAATGACGGGGCTCCATTCCTCCCACAGACACCAATGACGGGGCTCCATTCCTCCCACAGACATCAATGACGGGGCTCCATTCCTCCCACAGACACCAATGACGGGGCTCCATTCTTCCCACAGACACCAATGACGGGGCTCCATTCCTCCCACAGACACCAATGACGGGGTTCCATTCCTCCCACAGACACCAATGACGGGGCTCCATTCCTCCCACAGACACCAATGACGGGGCTCCATTCCTCCCACAGACACCAATGACGGGGCTCCATTCCTCCCACAGACACCAATGATGGGGGCTCCATTCCTCCCACTGACACCAATGATGGGGGCTCCATTCCTCCCACTGACACCAATGACGGGACACCATACTTCCCACAGACACCAGACACCAATGACGGGACACCATTCCTCCCACAGACACCAATGACGGGGCTCCATTCCTCCCACAGACACCAATGACGGGGCTCCATTCTTCCCACAGACACCAATGACGGGGCTCCATTCCTCCCACAGACACCAATGACGGGGTTCCATTCCTCCCACAGACACCAATGACGGGGCTCCATTCCTCCCACAGACACCAATGACGGGGCTCCATTCCTCCCACAGACACCAATGACGGGGCTCCATTCCTCCCACAGACACCAATGATGGGGGCTCCATTCCTCCCACTGACACCAATGATGGGGGCTCCATTCCTCCCACTGACACCAATGATGGGGGCTCCATTCCTCCCACTGACACCAATGACGGGACACCATACTTCCCACAGACACCAGACACCAATGACGGGACACCATTCCTCCCACAGACACCAATGACGGGGCTCCATCCCTCCCACAGACACCAATGATGGGGGCTCCATTCCGCCCACTGACACCAATGATGGGGGCTCCATTCCGCCCACTGACACCAATGATGGGGGCTCCATTCCGCCCACTGACAGCAATGATGGGGGCTCCATTCCTCCCACTGACACCAATGATGGGGGCTCCATTCCTCCCACTGACACCAATGATGGGGGCTCCATTCCTCCCACTGACACCAATGATGGGGGCTCCATTCCTCCCACTGACACCAATGATGGGGGCTCCATTCCTCCCACAGACACCAATGACGGGGCTCCATTCCTCCCACAGACACCAATGACGGGGCTCCATTCCTCCCACAGACACCAATGATGGGGGCTCCATTCCTCCCACAGACACCAATGATGGGGGCTCCATTCATCCCACAGACACCAATGATGGGGGCTCCATTCCTCCCACAGACACCAATGATGGGGGCTCCATTCCTCCCACAGACACCAATGATGGGGGCTCCATTCCTCCCACAGACACCAATGACGGGGCTCCATTCCTCCCACTGACACCAATGACGGGGCTCCATTCCTCCCACTGACACCAATGACGGGACTCTATTCCTCCCACTGACACCAATGACGGGACTCTATTCCTCCCACTGACACCAATGACGGGGCTCCATTCCTCCCACAGACACCAATGACGGGGCTACATTCCTCCCACAGACACCAATGACGGGGCTCCATTCTTCCCACAGACACCAATGACGGGGGCTCCATTCCTCCCACAGACACCAATGATGGGGGCTCCATTCCTCCCACAGACACCAATGACGGGGCTCCATTCCTCCCACAGACACCAATGACGGGGCTCCATTCCTCCCACAGACACCAATGACGGGGCTCCATTCCTCCCACAGACACCAATGACGGGGCTCCATTCCTCCCACAGACACCAATGACGGGGCTCCATTCCTCCCACAGACACCAATGATGGGGGCTCCATTCCTCCCACTGACACCAATGATGGGGGCTCCATTCCTCCCACTGACACCAATGACGGGACACCATACTTCCCACAGACACCAGACACCAATGAAGGGACACCATTCCTCCCACAGACACCAATGACGGGGCTCCATCCCTCCCACAGACACCAATGATGGGGGCTCCATTCCGCCCACTGACAACAATGATGGGGGCTCCATTCCGCCCACTGACACCAATGATGGGGGCTCCATTCCGCCCACTGACACCAATGATGGGGGCTCCATTCCTCCCACTGACACCAATGATGGGGGCTCCATTCCTCCCACTGACACCAATGATGGGGGCTCCATTCCTCCCACTGACACCAATGATGGGGGCTCCATTCCTCCCACAGACACCAATGACGGGGCTCCATTCCTCCCACAGACACCAATGACGGGGCTCCATTCCTCCCACAGACACCAATGATGGGGGGCTCCATTCCTCCCACAGACACCAATGATGGGGGCTCCATTCATCCCACAGACACCAATGATGGGGGCTCCATTCCTCCCACAGACACCAATGATGGGGGCTCCATTCCTCCCACAGACACCAATGACGGGGCTCCATTCCTCCCACTGACACCAATGACGGGGCTCCATTCCTCCCACTGACACCAATGACGGGACTCTATTCCTCCCACTGACACCAATGACGGGACTCTATTCCTCCCACTGACACCAATGACGGGACTCTATTCCTCCCACTGACACCAATGACGGGGCTCCATTCCTCCCACAGACACCAATGACGGGGCTACATTCCTCCCACAGACACCAATGACGGGGCTCCATTCTTCCCACAGACACCAATGACGGGGCTCCATTCCTCCCACAGACACCAATGACGGGGCTCCATTCCTCCCACAGACACCAATGATGGGGGCTCCATTCCTCCCACAGACACCAATGATGGGGGCTCCATTCCACCCACTGACACCAATGATGGGGGCTCCATTCCACCCACTGACACCAATGATGGTGGCTCCATTCCTCCCACTGACACCAATGATGGGGGCTCCATTCCTCCCACTGACACCAATGATGGGGGCTCCATTCCTCCCACAGACACCAATGACAGGGCTCCATTCCTCCCACAGACACCAATGACGGGGCTCCATTCCTCCCACAGACACCAATGACGGGGCTCCATTCCTCCCACAGACACCAATGACGGGGCTCCATTCCTCCCACAGACACCAATGACGGGGCTCCATTCCTCCCACAGACACCAATGATGGGGGGTCCATACCTCCCACTGACACCAATGACGGGGGCTCAATTCCTCCCACTGACACCAATGACGGGACACCATAATTCCCACAGACACCAATGACGGGACACCATTCCCCGCACAGACACCAATGACGGGGCTCCATCCCTCCCACAGACACCAATGATGGGGGCTCCATTCCGCCCACTGACACCAATGACGGGACACCAACTTCCCACTGACACCAAAGACGGGGCTCTATTCCTCCAAACAGACACGAATAACGGGGCTCCATTCCTCCCACGGACACCAATGAAGGGGCTCCATTCCTCCCACAGACACCAATGACGGGGCTCCATTCCTCCCACAGACACCAATGATGGGGGCTCCATTCCTCCCACAGACACCAATGATGGGGGCTCCATTCCTCCCACTGACACTAATGATGGGGGCTCCATTCCTCCCACTGACACCAATGACGGGACACCATACTTCCCACAGACACCCGACACCAATGACGGGACACCATTCCTCGCACAGACACCAATGACGGGGCTCCATCCCTCCCACAGACACCAATGATGGGGGCTCCATTCCGCCCACTGACACCAATGATGGGGGCTCCATTCCGCCCACTGACACCAATGATGGGGGCTCCATTCCGCCCACTGACACCAATGATGGGGGCTCCATTCCGCCCACTGACACCAATGATGGGGGCTCCATTCCGCCCACTGACACCAATGATGGGGGCTCCATTCCGCCCACTGACACCAATGATGGGGGCTCCATTCCGCCCACTGACACCAATGATGGGGGCTCCATTCCGCCCACTGACACCAATGATGGGGGCTCCATTCCGCCCACTGACACCAATGATGGGGGCTCCATTCCGCCCACTGACACCAATGATGGGGGCTCCATTCCTCCCACTGACACCAATGATGGGGGCTCCATTCCTCCCACTGACACCAATGATGGGGGCTCCATTCCTCCCACAGACACCAATGATGGGGGCTCCATTCCTCCCACAGACACCAATGACGGGGCTCCATTCCTCCCACAGACACCAATGACGGGGCTCCATTCCTCCCACAGACACCAATGACGGGGTTCCATTCCTCCCACAGACACCAATGATGGGGGCTCCATTCCTCCCACAGACACCAATGATGGGGGCTCCATTCCTCCCACAGACACCAATGATGGGGGCTCCATTCCTCCCACAGACACCAATGACGGGGCTCCATTCCTCCCACAGACACCAATGACGGGGCTCCATTCCTCCCACGGACACCAATGATGGGGGCTCCATTCCTCCCACAGACACCAATGACGGGGCTCCATTCCTTCCACAGACACCAATGACGGGGCTCCATTCCTCCCAGAGACACCAATGACGGGGCTCCATTCCTCCCACAGACACCAATGACGGGGCTCCATTCCTCCCACAGACACCAATGACGGGGCTCCATTCTTCCCACAGACACCAATGACAGGGCTCCATTCCTCCCACAGACACCAATGACGGGGTTCCATTCCTCCCACAGAAACCAATGACGGGGCTCCATTCCTCCCACAGACACCAATGACGGGGCTCCATTCCTCCCACAGACACCAATGACGGGGCTCCATTCCTCCCACAGACACCAATGATGGGGGCTCCATTCCTCCCACTGACACCAATGATGGGGGCTCCATTCCTCCCACTGACACCAATGACGGGACACCATACTTCCCACAGACACCAATGACGGGACACCATTCCTCGCACAGACACCAATGACGGGGCTCCATTCCGCCCACTGACGGGACACCAACTTCCCACTGACACCAAAGACGGGGCTCTATTCCTCCAAACAGACACGAATAACGGGGCTCCATTCCTCCCACGGACACCAATGAAGGGGCTCCATTCCTCCCACAGACACCAATGACGGGGCTCCATTCCTCCCACAGACACCAATGATGGGGCTCCATTCCTCCCACAGACACCAATGATGGGGACTCCATTCCTCCCACAGACACCACTGATGGGGACTCCATTCCTCCCACTGACACCAATGATGGGACACCATACTTCCCACAGACACCAGACACCAATGACGGGACACCATTCCTCGCACAGACACCAATGACGGGGCTCCATCCCTCCCACAGACACCAATGATGGGGGCTCCATTCCGCCCACTGACACCAATGATGGGGGCTCCATTCCGCCCACTGACACCAATGATGGGGGCTCCATTCCGCCCACTGACACCAATGATGGGGGCTCCATTCCGCCCACTGACACCAATGATGGGGGCTCCATTCCGCCCACTGACACCAATGATGGGGGCTCCATTCCTCCCACTGACACCAATGATGGGGGCTCCATTCCTCCCACTGACACCAATGATGGGGGCTCCATTCCTCCCACTGACACCAATGACGGGGCTCCATTCCTCCCACAGACACCAATGACAGGGCTCCATTCCTCCCACAGACACCAATGACGGGGCTCCATTCCTCCCACAGACACCAATGATGGGGGCTCCATTCCTCCCACAGACACCAATGATGGGGGCTCCATTCCTCCCACAGACACCAATGATGGGGGCTCCATTCCTCCCACAGACACCAATGATGGGGGCTCCATTCCTCCCACAGACACCAATGACGGGGCTCCATTCCTCCCACTGACACCAATAACGGGGCTCCATTCCTCCCACTGACACCAATGAAGGGACTCTATTCCTCCCACTGACACCAATGACGGGGCTCCATTCCTCCCACAGACACCAATGACGGGGCTCCATTCCTCCCACAGACACCAATGACGGGGCTCCATTCCTCCCACAGACACCAATGACGGGGCTCCATTCTTCCCACAGACACCAATGACGGGGCTCCATTCTTCCCACAGACACCAATGACGGGGCTCCATTCCTCCCACAGACACCAATGACGGGGTTCCATTCCTCCCACAGACACCAATGACGGGGCTCCATTCCTCCCACAGACACCAATGACGGGGCTCCATTCCTCCCACAGACACCAATGACGGGGCTCCATTCCTCCCACAGACACCAATGATGGGGGCTCCATTCCTCCCACAGACACCAATGATGGGGGCTCCATTCCTCCCACTGACACCAATGACGGGACACCATACTTCCCACAGACACCAGACACCAATAACGGGACACCATTCCTCCCACAGACACCAATGACGGGGCTCCATCCCTCCCACAGACACCAATGATGGGGGCTCCATTCCGCCCACTGACACCAATGATGGGGGCTCCATTCCGCCCACTGACACCAATGATGGGGGCTCCATTCCGCCCACTGACACCAATGATGGGGGCTCCATTCCTCCCACTGACACCAATGATGGGGGCTCCATTCCTCCCACAGACGCCAATGACGGGGCTCTATTCCTCCCACAGACACCAATGACGGGGCTCCATTCCTCCCACAGACACCAATGACGGGGCTCCATTCCTCCCACAGACACCAATGACGGGGCTCCATTCCTCCCACAGACACCAATGATGGGGGCTCCATTCCTCCCACAGACACCAATGATGGGGGTTCCATTCCTCCCACAGACACCAATGATGGGGGTTCCATTCCTCCCACAGACACCAATGATGGGGGCTCCATTCCGCCCACTGACACCAATGATGGGGGCTCCATTCCGCCCACTGACACCAATGATGGGGGCTCCATTCCGCCCACTGACACCAATGATGGGGGCTCCATTCCGCCCACTGACACCAATGATGGGGGCTCCATTCCGCCCACTGACACCAATGATGGGGGCTCCATTCCGCCCACTGACACCAATGATGGGGGCTCCATTCCGCCCACTGACACCAATGATGGGGGCTCCATTCCGCCCACTGACACCAATGATGGGGGCTCCATTCCGCCCACTGACACCAATGATGGGGGCTCCATTCCTCCCACTGATACCAATGATGGGGGCTCCATTCCTCCCACTGACACCAATGATGGGGGCTCCATTCCTCCCACAGACACCAATGACGGGGCTCCATTCCTCCCACAGACACCAATGACGGGGCTCCATTCCTCCCACAGACACCAATGACGGGGGCTCCATTCCGCCCACTGACACCAATGATGGGGGCTCCATTCCTCCCACTGACACCAATGATGGGGGCTCCATTCCTCCCACTGACACCAATGATGGGGGCTCCATTCCTCCCACAGACACCAATGACGGGGCTCCATTCCTCCCACAGACACCAATGACGGGGCTCCATTCCTCCCACAGACACCAATGACGGGGCTCCATTCCTCCCACAGACACCAATGACGGGGCTCTATTCCTCCCACAGACACCAATGATGGGGGCTCCATTCCTCCCACAGACACCAATGATGGGGGCTCCATTCCTCCCACAGACACCAATGATGGGGGCTCCATTCCTCCCACAGACACCAATGACGGGGCTCCATTCCTCCCACAGACACCAATGACGGGGCTCCATTTCTCCCACAGACACAATGATGGGGGCTCCATTCCTCCCACAGACACCAATGACGGGGCTCCATTCCTTCCACAGACACCAATGACGGGGCTCCATTCCTCCCAGAGACACCAATGACGGGGCTCCATTCCTCCCACAGACACCAATGACGGGGCTCCATTCCTCCCACAGACACCAATGACGGGGCTCCATTCCTCCCAGAGACACCAATCACGGGGCTCCATTCCTCCCACAGACACCAATGACGGGGCTCCATTCCTCCCACAGACACCAATGACGGGGCTCCATTCCTCCCACAGACACCAATGACGGGGCTCCATTCCTCCCACAGACACCAATGACGGGGCTCCATTCCTCCCACAGACACCAATGACGGGGCTCCATTCCTCCCACAGACACCAATGACGGGGCTCCATTCCTCCCACAGACACCAATGACGGGGCTCCATTCCTCCCACAGACACCAATGATAGGGGCTCCATTCCTCCCACTGATACCAATGATGGGGGCTCCATTCCTCCCACAGACACCAATGACGGGGCTCCATTCCTCCCACTGACACCAATGACGGGGCTCCATTCCTCCCACTGACACCAATGACGGGGCTCCATTCCTCCCACAGACACCAATGACGGGGCTCCATTCCTCCCACAGACACCAATGACGGGGCTCCATTCCTCCCACAGACACCAATGACGGGGCTCCATTCCTCCCACAGACACCAATGACGGGGCTCCATTCCTCCCACAGACACCAATGACGGGGCTCCATTCCTCCCACAGACACCAATGATGGGGGCTCCATTCCTCCCACAGACACCAATGACGGGGCTCCATTCCTCCCATAGACACCAATGACGGGGCTCCATTCCTCCCACAGACACCAATGACAGGGCTCCATTCCGCCCACTGACACCAATGATGGGGGCTCCATTCCTCCCACTGACACCAATGATGGGGGCTCCATTCCTCCCACTGACACCAATGATGGGGGCTCCATTCCTCCCACTGACACCAATGATGGGGGCTCCATTCCTCCCACAGACACCAATGACGGGGCTCCATTCCTCCCACAGACACCAATGACGGGGCTCCATTCCTCCCACAGACACCAATGACGGGGCTCCATTCCTCCCACAGACACCAATGACGGGGCTCCATTCCTCCCACAGACACCAATGATGGGGGCTCCATTCCTCCCACAGACACCAATGATGGGGGCTCCATTCCTCCCACAGACACCAATGATGGGGGCTCCATTCCTCCCACAGACACCAATGATGGGGGCTCCATTCCTCCCACAGACACCAATGACGGGGCTCCATTCCTCCCACAGACACCAATGACGGGGCTCCATTTCTCCCACAGACACAATGATGGGGGCTCCATTCCTCCCACAGACACCAATGACGGGGCTCCATTCCTTCCACAGACACCAATGACGGGGCTCCATTCCTCCCACTGACACCAATGACGGGGCTCCATTCCTCCCACAGACACCAATGACGGGGCTCCATTCCTCCCACAGACACCAATGATAGGGGCTCCATTCCTCCCACTGATACCAATGATGGGGGCTCCATTCCTCCCACAGACACCAATGACGGGGCTCCATTCCTCCCACTGACACCAATGACGGGGCTCCATTCCTCCCACTGACACCAATGACGGGGCTCCATTCCTCCCACAGACACCAATGACGGGGCTCCATTCCTCCCACAGACACCAATGACGGGGCTCCATTCCTCCCACAGACACCAATGACGGGGCTCCATTCCTCCCACAGACACCAATGACGGGGCTCCATTCCTCCCACAGACACCAATGACGGGGCTCCATTCCTCCCACAGACACCAATGACGGGGCTCCATTCCTCCCACAGACACCAATGATAGGGGCTCCATTCCTCCCACTGATACCAATGATGGGGGCTCCATTCCTCCCACAGACACCAATGACGGGGCTCCATTCCTCCCACTGACACCAATGACGGGGCTCCATTCCTCCCACTGACACCAATGACGGGGCTCCATTCCTCCCACAGACACCAATGACGGGGCTCCATTCTTCCCACAGACACCAATGACAGGGCTCCATTCCGCCCACTGACACCAATGATGGGGGCTCCATTCCTCCCACAGACACCAATGACGGGGCTCCATTCCTCCCACAGACACCAATGACGGGGCTCCATTCCTCCCACAGACACCAATGACGGGGCTCCATTCCTCCCACAGACACCAATGACGGGGCTCCATTCCTCCCACAGACACCAATGATGGGGGCTCCATTCCTCCCACAGACACCAATGATGGGGGCTCCATTCCTCCCACAGACACCAATGATGGGGGCTCCATTCCTCCCACAGACACCAATGACGGGGCTCCATTCCTCCCACAGACACCAATGACGGGGCTCCATTTCTCCCACAGACACAATGATGGGGGCTCCATTCCTCCCACAGACACCAATGACGGGGCTCCATTCCTTCCACAGACACCAATGACGGGGCTCCATTCCTCCCAGAGACACCAATGACGGGGCTCCATTCCTCCCACAGACACCAATGACGGGGCTCCATTCCTCCCACAGACACCAATGACGGGGCTCCATTCCTCCCACTGACACCAATGACGGGGCTCCATTCCTCCCACTGACACCAATGACGGGGCTCCATTCCTCCCACAGACACCAATGACGGGGCTCCATTCCTCCCACAGACACCAATGACGGGGCTCCATTCCTCCCACTGACACCAATGATGGGGGCTCCATTCCTCCCACAGACACCAATGACGGGGCTCCATTCCTCCCACAGACACCAATGACGGGGCTCCATTCCTCCCACAGACACCAATGACGGGGCTCCATTCCTCCCACAGACACCAATGACAGGGCTCCATTCCTCCCACAGACACCAATGACGGGACACCATACTTCCCACAGACACCAATGACGGGACACCATACTTCCCACAGACACCAATGACGGGACACCATACTTCCCACAGACACCAATGACGGGGCTCTATTCCTCCCACTGACACCAATGACGGGACTCCATTCCTCCCACAGACACCAATGATGGGACACCATACTTCCCACAGACACCAATGATAGGGGCTCCATTCCTCCCACTGATACCAATGATGGGGGCTCCATTCCTCCCACTGACACCAATGACGGGGCTCCATTCCTCCCACTGACACCAATGACGGGGCTCCATTCCTCCCACAGACACCAATGACGGGGCTCCATTCCTCCCACAGACACCAATGATGGGACACCATACTTCCCACAGACACCAATGACGGGGCTCCATTCCTCCCACAGACACCAATGACGGGGCTCCATTCCTCCCACAGACACCAATGATGGGACACCATACTTCCCAGTGACACCAATGATGGGACTCCATTCCTCCCACAGACACCAACGACGGGTCTCTATTCCTCCCACGGACACCAATGACGGGGCTCCATTCCTCCCACAGACACCAATGACGGGACTCCATTCCTCCCACAGACACCAATGACGGGACTCCATTCCTCCCACAGACACCAATGACAGGGCTCCATTCCTCCCACAGACACCAATGACAGGGCTCCATTCCTCCCACAGACACCAATGACGGGGCTCCATTCCTCCCACAGACACCAATGACGGGGCTCCATTCCTCCCACAGACACCAATGACGGGGCTCCATTCCTCCCACAGACACCAATGACGGGGCTCCATTCCTCCCACAGACACCAATGACGGGGCTCCATTCCTCCCACAGACACCAATGACGGGGCTCCATTCCTCCCACAGACACCAATGATGGGACACCATACTTCCCACTGACACCAATGACGGGGCTCCATTCCTCCCACAGACATCAATGACGGCGCTCTATTCCTCCCACAGACACCAATGATGGGGGCTCCATTCCTCCCACAGACACCAATGACGGCGCTCCATTCCTCCCACTGACACCAATGATGGGACACCATTCCTCCCACTGACACCAATGATGGGACACCATTCCTCCCACTGACACCAATGACGGGACACCATTCCTCCCACTGACACCAATGACGGGACACCATTCCTCCCACTGACACCAATGACGGGGCTCCATTCCTCCAAACAGACGCGAATGATGGGGCTCCATTCCTCCCACGGACACCAATGACGGGGCGCCATTCCTCTCACAGACACCAATGACGGGACACCATACTTCCCACAGACACCAATAACGGGGTTCCATTCCTCCCACTGACACCAATGACGGGGCTCCATTCCTCCAAACAGACACGAATGACGGGGCTCCATTCCTCCAAACAGACACGAATGACGGGGCTCCATTCCTCCCACTGACACCAATGACGGGGCTCCATTCCTCCAAACAGACACGAATGACGGGGCTCCATTCCTCCAAACAGACACGAATGACGGGGCTCCATTCCTCCAAACAGACACGAATGACGGGGCTCCATTCCTCCAAACAGACACAAATGACGGGGCTCCATTCCTCCAAACAGACACGAATGACGAGGCTCTATTCCTCCCACAGACACCAATGACGGGATACTATTCCTCCCACTGACACCAATGATGGGGCTCCATTCCTCCCACAGACACCTATGACAGGGCTCCATTCCTCCCACTGAGACCAATGATGCGACACCATTTCTCCCTTGAATACCAACAATTTCAAACTTGTCTGAGAAGCTATCAAA
Source organism: Rana muscosa (assembly GCA_029206835.1). Taxonomy (NCBI): domain Eukaryota; kingdom Metazoa; phylum Chordata; class Amphibia; order Anura; family Ranidae; genus Rana; species Rana muscosa. Next base: position 117,014,234 of record CM055121.1, read on the forward strand.
GTCGACCGCAAATCATAGGCAGAAGAGACATTCCCCCGGTTGCACATATCCATGACTCTTGTATACATGCAGCATCCCTCCACCACCTATGTTCAGCTGTGACAGCTTCCTGGTGGGATAACACAGACGGGTTCAAACTCATGTCTATTAACAACTTGCCGACCAGCCAGCATCATAATACGGCAGCAGGTTGGCTCCCCTGAGCAAATCCCCGTAGCTGTACAGCGGGCGCTTTAAGGGGTATAGGGGGCGCACGCGTGACGTAGGAGCTGATGCATGTGCCAGGCGGCCGCAATGTCCACCGGGCACCCACGATTGCTCCCGAGAGAGACAGAACGGAGATCTGTCGATGTAAACAGACAGATCTCCGTTCTGTCAGGAGAGAGGAGACAGATCTGTTGTTCCTACTGATTAGGAACAACGATCAATCTCCTCCTCCAGGAAGTCCCATCCCCCCCAGTTAGAAACACTCCCTGGGACACACATTAACCCCTTGATCGGTGTTAACCCCTTCCCTGCCAACAACATTTATACAGTGATCAGTGGCTATTTTTAGCTCTGATCGCTTTATAAGTCAATGGTCCCAAAAAAAGTGTCTGATCTGTCCGCGGCAATGTCGCAGTCCCGATAAAAATCGCAGTTCGCCGCCATTACTAGTAAAAACAAATAATAATTAAAAAAGCCCCTATTTTGTAGACGCTATAACTTTTGCGCAAACCAATCAATATATGCTTATTGCAGTTTTTTTATTAACCAAAAATATGTAGAAGAATACCTAAACTGATGAGGAATTTTTTTGGGGGATATTTATTATAGCACAAAGTAAAAAATATTGTCATTTTTTATTTATAGCGCAAAAAATAAAAACGGCATAGGTGATCAAATACCACCAAAAGAAATCTCTATTTGTGGGGAAAAAAAGGACGTCAATTTTGTTTGGGTACAATGTCGCACGACCGCACAAATGTCAGTTAAAGCGACGCAGTGCCGAATGGCATAAAATGGCCTGGTCAGGAAGGGGGTAAATCCTTCCGGGGCTGAAGTGGTTAATGACCAAATTACGCTATCAATGAGATGCAAAACTGTTGATCATTTTCCGCCCTGTAGCCAAACCGGATGATAATATCAAAGCATGTATGGCCAGCAAGTCTGTAGTGCGAGGGCCTGCCCAATTGTGTACATACTGATTGGATAATTAGGTAGGTCCTGATCTTTCATAGAGTTGGTGTAGATTGCATCATGTATGGGGGACTTTGTGTAGAGCACATGTCTATAATGTATTGTGGGGGATCCAGATATGATGTATGTAGGGATGTGAACATTGCTCTGGGCTCATCCATACTGAGGTGTATAGAGGAGAGTGCAGAGTGTCTCCTGAGCTCCCCTTCCCCCATGCCTGGGATGGGTGTGTGGACAGGAAGTTCCCGGATGAGCCGGTGCACTGCACAGGGAGGAGAATGTCATCACTTCCCCCGGCCACACTGCGCCCAGCCTGTCACCAGCAGCCGCTGTCCTGTGCGCTGTGTCCGGCCACTTACCAGTCACACTGGCCTGAGTCACCCTTTGGATGATGGCTCTCATTGTACTCAGCCGGGGGACACAAACAGCCGCTCTCCGCTACCGACTCTGCTGCTGCTGCTGCTTCCTATAATGGACCGAGAGGGTGTGTGCGCGCCCTCTAGTGGCTCTAATTGGTAGTAACAGGTAGCGGACTGTACACTGTGTGTGTATCACAGACTCCCTTTCATGACTAAAGCCTATTTCTGACATTTGTTGCTTACAAGTTCAAATCCATATTTTCTGCAAGAAAATTACTTAGAACCGCCCCCCAAGCATTATATATATATATATATATATTTTTTTTTTTAGCAGAGACCCTAGAGAATAAAATGGTGATCGTTGCAAGATTTTATGTCACACTGTATTAGCGCAAGCGGTCTTTCAAACACAATTTTTTTGGAATAAACACTTTCATGAATAAAAAAAAAAAAAACTAAACAGTAAAGTTAGCCCAATTTTTTTTATATAATGTGAAAGATGATTTTACACCGAGTAAATAGATACCTAACATGTCACGCTTTAAAATTGCGCACACTCATGAAAAAATCTCCGTAGGCGGTGCTTTAACCACTTCTATACAGGGCTTTTTTTACCACCTCAATACCGGACCTATTCTGGCACTTCTCTCCTACATGTACAAATCATCATTCTTTTGCTAGAAAATTACTCAGAACCCCGAAACATTATATATGTTTTTTTTAGCAGACACCCTAGGGAATAAAACGACGGTCATTGCAACTTTTTTTCTTGCACGGTATTTGCGCAATCATTTTTCAAACGCCTATTTTTTGGAAAAAAATATGTTTTTTATGAATTAAAAAATAACAAAACAGTAAAGTTAGCCCAATTTTTGGGGAAAATATGAAAGATGATGTTACGCCGAGTAAATAGATACCTAACATGTCACGCTTTAAAATTGCGTACACTCATGGACTGGCGCCAAACTTCGGTACTTAAAAATCTCCATAGGCGACGCTTTAATTTTTTTTTACAGGTTACCAGGTTAGAGTTACAGAGGAGGTCTAGTGCTAGAATTGTTGCACGCGCTCTAACGCACGCGGCGATACCTTACATATGTGGGTGGGACTAACGTGTGCGTTCGCTTCTGATCGCGAGCTACTGGGAACAGGGGCGTTTTAATTTTTTTATTATTATTATTATTATTTTTTTTACTTTTTTTTTTTTTCTTTTTTTTACACTTATTTTACTTTTTTTATCACTTTTATTCCTATTACAAGGAATGTAAACATCCCTTGTAATAGGAATGTGTGTGACAGGTCCTCTTTATGGAGAGATGCGGGGTCAATAAGACCCCACATCTCTCCTCCAGGCTGGAAAGCATGAGATTGTGAATTTTTTTTCACTGATCTCATACTTACTAGCCGCAATGGCGGCTTTGTTTACATCTGAGGACCCGGGCGTGACGTCATCACATCGCGCACGGTCCTCCGACGGTCATAGAGATGACTGGTGACCATCTGGTCACCAGTCATCTCTATGCTCGTCACGTGACCCACCACCGGCGCCGGACGATTCTCTCCAGGTCCCCGATGGCACGGGAGAGCCCAGAGAAGCCCTGGATGGCGGCGGGAGGGGGGGATGTCGCCTCCCGCCGCCTATAAGAACGAGCGAAACCGCCACTACGATCGTTCTTATGGTGCACAGAATCGCCGGCACAACAAAAGGATATCTGAATGATGCCTCGAGAGTCTAGCTGCAGGCATCATTCAGATATCCCCCTACAAAGCCGAGGACGTCAAATGACGGGAGATCCCATCTGTGGACGTCATTTGACTATGGCTGAGCAGGGAAGTGGTTAAAAACAAAAAAAGGTTACCAGGTTAGAGTTACAGATGAGACCTAGTGGTAGAATTATTGCTCTCCGCCCTGACGATCATGGCGATACCACACATGTGTGATTTGAACACCGTTTACATATGCAGGCGCGACTTACGTGTGCGTTTTCTTTGCTGCGTGAGCTCACGGCGACCCTTTACATTGTCACTTTAAAAAAAAAAATTGATCACTTTTAGACCCCTTTCACACTGGAGCCGTTTTTCAGGTGCTTTAGCGCTAAAAATAGCGCCTTTAAAGCACCTGAAAAAAGCATCAGCTGCAATTCCAGCATGAAAGTCCGAGGGCTTTCCCACTGGGGTGCTGCGCTGGCAGGACATTAAAAAAAAGTCCTGAAAGCAGCTTCTTTGTAGCGCTTTAAGAGCAGTGAATACACCGCTCCTAAAGCGTCCCTGCCCATTGAAATCAATGGGCAGCGCCACCGAACCCTTTTTCGTCCGTTAGCGGGGGTTAAAAGCACCCCACTACCGGCCAAAAAGCACTGCAAAAACTACGGTAAAGTGCCGATAAAAATAGTGGCACTTTACCATCAACGCCCGGGCGCTGGCAGTGTGAAAACGCCCTTATTGCTGTCACAAGGAATGTAAACATCCCTTGTGACAGTAATAAATGGTGACAAGTACTCTTTATAGAGGGATCGGGGGTCTAAAAGACCCCAAATCACTCCTTTGCACTTCAAAGTATTCAGATCGCTAAAAACAGTGATTCTGAATACTGCATTTTTTTTTTTTTAAACGCCGCCATTGGCAGCCAAGTAAACCGGAAGTGACGGCAGTTCTGCATTTACAGTAAGGAGACTGGATCAAAGCCATTTCTGGCTTCCTTCCAGTCTCCCTCGACCCGGCGGAAGTGCCAGATCATGGCTCAGGTCTCCCGGTGGGATGGGAGGCCCAGGAAGAGCGGCAGAAGGCAGCGGGAGGGGCGGAAGTATCGTTTTAGCCGCATCGGTTGTTATCCCTGAAGAGCCGACCGCCCGCTCTCAAAAAAACGGTACAGGGTGATGCCTGCAGCTGCAGGCATCACCCTGGTATAACCCCTTAAAGCCGAGGCCGCATATGTGCGTACGCTCGGCGAGAAGGAGTTATACAATGGAACTAAAAAAAAATAAACTTTTCGATTTTGGATAGAGTAAGGGTGAGTTATAACCCCAGTCAGCTGTTTTTATTTGGCTTCTGTGTCTTGTTGGGGAGATTTCCCTTCACTTCCTGTCTCATTGCCAAAACAGGAAGTGGGAGGAAATCTATCCAGAGTGAGGGAAACTCTTGTCACTAGAACTAGTGTCCTCGTTGAAAGATTTCCTTGATGTTCCTGTTCAGGGAGTAACCCATACATCACCTTGCATCAGAGCTCGTGCGAGGCTCACAGAGTGCCCGGTGATCGATGTGCCCCCTCCCGGACACAGAGGATTACGTTACCGGGTACAGGACTAATGAAATTGGTCCTTTACCATGTGATCGCTGTAATCAGCAGAGCAGCCTGTGATTGCTTTGGTCTGCTCTGGGCTCTGCAGGCTGCAGGTTTGATTGCTTCCCCCTGTCTTCTGGGAGCTTCCAGAATGTAGTGGGTGGGAGAGTGAAACTAACAGCCTGCATATCTACACAGCTCCAGCCAATCCCTGGGGGAAGTTGCTCAAATGGTGGCTGGGAAGGGGCATAAATAGCTTAGAGCCTGGTAGAACAGGGTTCTTCCCCAGGAGAAGAAGTTCCCAGCCAGAAGGCCTGCAGCCCTTCTTTGCAGTCCAGCTAAAGATTCTGCTAGTCTCATGGAGGTCCCATCTGTGCATATCCTGCTACAAATTCCTTTGGAGCTAAGATGGAGATTTCACTGGGGATCACAGAGAAGACTGTCTACCCGAGTCTAAGGGGGACGTCCATGTCCCAGGGACACTTTGAATGCAGACGTGAGAGAATGATCCTAGTGACTGTAGCTGCCGCCAACCCCAAGTGCACTAGTATTAAGGCTTGCCTGACCTGGAACATGATAGTGTCCCAATGCTGTCCAATTTATGTCCTAAAAGGACTGTTCTGAGAAGTAGCTGCAAAGGGAAGAATGTCCTCACATACATACAGAGACAGTGATCAGTCTTTGGAGTATCCCACAGTTTCCCCAGGCCCCATCCAAGTTCATCTGCAATAAACTTTAAAAAAGGCAACCCCTAGACTATATACTGAGCCAGAGGAGTGAATGTTGCTGTACTGGCTGTCACATCACTAGTGGATGAAGAACCCGGGACACAAATCAGCGGCCCTTGCAGGGCTGAGCACTACACAGCTTAACACACCTTGGATGTGGTGACTCCATTTGTTTTCTTCTCTCATTTATTTTCAACAGGTAACGCTGCAAGTAAAGCCGGCCATAGACGGAGAGATTTTCTTCCCCGCAACCCTGCCAGGAGAAAACATTGATTATTGCTAGCGGCTAAAGCTGCTGTCAATGATCGCATTAAAAAATCAGTCAGGCTGATTGTACCCAAGTTGATTTATTGATCAACTTGGCCTGCCCATATATGGTTCGAATCTCAGCCGGTCCCTGCTGAACCGGCCAAGATTCGAACAGTCTATGGCCAGTTTTACACATTACCTGTACCTTGTGTCTACACTCACTTGGCGTCTATGGGAGGAGTCATGGTTTTGACACAGGCCTTCAAATGTGTTTGCCTTTGCTCATTACCATTATGTGGTGGATTGATGGAACTAGTCGTTTTTCAAAAGAGAGATAACATTGTTTATGCCGTCTTTTCAGCTTACTGTACATGACAGGGACTTTGCATCTTTGGCAAGGTTGTCTATACTTGATAAAAATGATCATAACCTGAAAGCAGGAAACAAATGCAGTCACCACATCCAAGATTGGCGAGTTCCAATATACAGCGGAACCTCGGATTACGAGCATAATCCATTCCAGGAGAATGCTCGTAATCCAAAGTACTCGCATATCAAAGCAAGTTTCCCCATTGAAGTCAATGGAAACCAAAATAATTTATTCCGCATTGACTTCAATGGCATGCAATACCGCATGTGGCCAGAGGTGGGGGGCACCGGAGAGCCTCGGCAACACACGGAAAGTTCCGAGGACAGCTCAGCTGACCTCTGCGCCGTTCGGCTCTGGCGCCCCCCCCCATCTCAGGCCAAACGCAGTACTGCACACCGCTTTGGCTTGAATCCTGCTCGTTTTGCGAGACAACACTCGCAAACCGAGTTAGGGTTTTTTAAAATACAGTGCTCGTATTGCGAAACGCTCGTTAACCGCGTTACTCGCAATCCTAGGTTCCACTGTATTACATTTTGGTTTAGGCTCCTTTCACACTTGTGAAACGACAAAGTACATTCTCTGGACTAAAGTCAAATCAAAAGTTGGACCATGTCGGATCCCAAGTCGCAAAAGTCTGAAAGGAGCCTTAGCTATGCCTTAAATTTACTTACTGTTAAAGTACACATTACCTCTGCTAGAAGTCTGTTCCAAGCACCCACTACTCCTTTAGTAAAATATTAACATGTGTTAACATACCACAAAATAAGTAAATGGGCCCCTTAGGGTTTACATACACTTTACCTGTGGAGCCCTGAGACCCAATCCAGCTTTCAGTCCCAGTTCCACCACCGTTCTTCAATGCAATGTACACAAAATAAAAAGGAAAATTCTTTTTTTTCTAAGGAAATATATATATTTTTTTTTAAAACACCTCAAGCAGTGTTTTTTTTTTTTTTCTTACAATGGTTTTCCGGTCTGGCTGGGTCTTTAATATTTGTCCAAGGCTGTGCTAAGCCCAATGCTAGGCTTTGCCCTAACCATCTAACCAGATCCCAAACACAATCTGTGCATTAGGATAAAGCAGATAAGGCTTAAAACCCCCATAAGTATTTTGTTGCCATCTTTGTCCCACTGTGGAGATTTACCCTTTTTTCTTAATCAGCCCATAGATTATACAATTTTTCTTTCCGTCCACCATGGGTGGAAGGAAAAATAAATCACTTGATTCCCCCATCAACATGGTCAGTATTGATGGGGGAATCTCTCCTGCTATGCTACTGTATTCTGCTGACAGAACACAATGAAAACTGCTGGTGACTATGGCTGCATGCAAAAAAATAGACAGGCTGGTTGAAGGGGCGTAGATAAAGGGGGAAGGGGGGGGGTCAGTGGTGCAGGATCTAGGCCATTCAACTTCCGGACCAGGGGGGAGCCGCACTGTAACGCATTCTACAGTGTTGACACAAGTTCCGGCCTGATAGTTTACTATGCAGGCAGGCCGGGACTCGGAAGAGAGCAGGGTGATGTCAACAGGGAGGGACTTCTGGGGCAGCTTCAGCTACTCATTAGCTGAGAAGGGCAGCAAAGGGTGGGGGGGAGAGCGGGTACCTGGTTTTGACAGGTACCTGCTCCCACTTCGGCTGAAGTTGCCGCTGCAAAATGACTGGAATAGTACCACTGGATTGGCGTTTTTTCCATGTAACTATATAGCTGTTAATTTATCTTCTATAGTCTGTGATGAGCTTAAAGTGAATAACTCAACACTACATTCACTATATGAACCACTTATATATTTGTACATGTTGATCATATCCCCCCTTAATCTCCTCTTCTCAAGAGAGAATACATTCAGTTCCTCTAATCTTTCCTCATAGCTGAGTTCTTCCATGCCTCTTATCAGTTTGGTTGCCCTTCTCTGCACTTTCTCCTGTTCCCTGATATTGTTTTTGAGAACTGGTGCCCAAATGGGTACATTCATATTATATCCACCTACTCTTAGAATGTTAGGCTTCCATTCAGATCCACCTAAAAAAAACTGACAGGCCAAACTAATTAGATTGCCTGTGGGAAAGAAGACCCTTATGCCGCACGATCGGAAATTCCGAAAAGAAAACCGTGGATCTTTTCTGATGGAATGTTGGCTCAAACTTGTGTTGCATACACACGGTCACACAAATCTTGTCAGAAATTCCAATGGTCAAGAACGCGGTGACGTACAACGAACCGAGATCAATGAAGTTCAATAGGCAGTTTGGCGCTTCTGCTTGATTCTGAGCATGCGTTTTTTTTTTGCGTGCCGGAATTGCATACAGACGATCGGAATTTCCGACAAGAACTTTTTCCGTCAGAAAAATAGAGAACCTGCTCTCAATCTTTTTTTGGTGGAAATTTCGACAGAAAAAGTCAGATGGAGCATACACATGGTCGGAATTTCCGACCAAAAGCTCACTTTAGACTTTTCTTGTCCAAATTTCCAATCGTGTGTACGTGGCATTAGGTAAGATTAAAATTTCTTAGTCGAAAATATTGGTTAAAATTCCAGGATTCAAAGCTTGCAGTTTGAAAAATTCCCACTAGATGTCACTGTGTATTCATGTACAGTAGAGTACTGGGCATTGTTTGTATGCTTGATGCATGCTAAATTCAAATTAAAAGGGCAAGTTTACTTTCCGTAACATGTTACACCTATATTCAGGGTGTAACATATAATATGTTATAAACAGACCAGCCCCCGCTCCCCCCCAATACCCTGCTCGGACAGCTAGCAGGGATTTTCCCCTCCTCGCTAGTTGTCAGATTTTTTTTAAAAACGCGCCCAAGCGGAGCTCGAACCTGCCAGGCTGCGTCACTCATTCGCTGTCCTCTGTGAATGGAAAGTCCTGACAGCCTTTGTCACTGAACTACCACGGCTCTGTGGAGTGTTGTAGTAGTTCATTGAGTCTTCCTGTCAGATTGTATCTGCTTCGCCATACGGGCACACAGATACACCGATAGATCTGCAGGAGAGCTGCATGGCACCAGCGATCTGCTTATTGCTGGTGCAATGCTTTACACTGGCTCCAGAAACAAAAAATAATAAATACACATTTTTATACCTGCAAAAAAATGTGCAATTCTGTTTTTTTCTTTTTAAGATGAACTTATTCTTTAACCACTTCAGCCCCGGAAGGATTTACCCCCTTAATGACCAGGCCATTTTTTGCAATACGACACTGCGTCGTTTTACCTGAAAATCACGCAGACGTGCGACGCTGTACCCAAACAAAATGAATGTCCTTTTTCTCCCACAAATAGAGCTTTCTTTTGGTGGTATTTGCTCACCACTAAGGTTTTTATTTTTTGCACTATAAACAAAAAAAGAGCGACAATTTTGAAAAAAATAAAATATATTTTTTACTTTTCGCTATAATAAATATCAAAAAGAAAAAGCAAAAAAAAAAACAATTTCTTTATAAGTTTAGGCCAATATGTATTCTACATATTTTTGTTTAAAAAAAAAAAACGCAATATGCGTATATTGATTGGTTTGCGCAAAAGTTATAGCATCTACAAAATAGGTGATTTATGTCTTTTTTTTTTTACTAGTGATGGTGGTGTTCAGCGATTTTTAGCGGGGCTGCGACATTGCGGCGGTCAAATCGGACATTTTTTTGTGACCAGTGACATCTATACAGTGATGAGTGCTATAAAAATGCACTGATTACTGTATAAATGTCACTGGCAAGGAAGGGGTTAACATTAGGGGGCGAACAAGGGGTTAAGTGTGTCCTAGGGAGGTGTTTCTAACTGTGTGGGGAGGGGACAGACTGGGAGTAGAGAGAGATTGCGGTTTCTGATCGACTCCCCTGACAGAACGGGGATCTGCTTTGTTTACACTGGGAAATCCCTGTTCTACCTGTGGCGCGATCGCAGGTGGCCGGCAGTCATTGCGGCCACGCGCATCAGCTCTGGTGCCGTGCATGCGCCCACTGTATCTATTACACTGAGCACCGTACTGGTACAGCGATTAGTGCAATAGAGCGGCCCTGCCGCAGTATAACTTCGGCGGCTAATCCACAAGTGGGTAAAGTAAAACTATAGGCAAAACTTTTTTTCATTTTGGATAGAGTAAAGGCCCGTACAAAAAAATACCGCTTTCTAATCTATTGTATGATAATCTGATCGTTAGCAAACAGCTTTTATCCGAAATTTTCTGAAGGAACAAAACACAAAAAAATTTCTTGTCCGATTTTTGTTTAATTAGTATAGTTTTCAATCAAAACTACAATACAACACTTACAACTTTTTATTCTGTTGAATCAGAATTTTTGTACTTTAGTAACCTCTTCATTTTCGATCTGGAGACTAGTATGCAAAAAAATAAATAAAAAGCGGATGGTCATTTCTCCAATAATCTTATTGTGTGTACTAGGCTTTAGGGAGGGTTTTGAACCCTGTAAGGTTTATTTTTTCCATCATTGCCCCATTGGGGAGATTTACGTATACTTCCTGTCCCATAGCCAAAACAGAAATTTAAGGGAATCTCTTGGGGGCCAGGTCACCAGGACTAGTGTCCCCATTGGAAGATTTCCCCTCTATTACTTTTCTGGGGACAACTCAAAATATGTGATTTTCTTTTACTTTCACTTTCCATGTGTAGCGGTACCCACGTGAGGGCTGCTGAGTGTTGTAGTCCACCTGTCACTCTGTCCAGCCAGGCACACATTAAGACAGTCCATGTTCTTTGTTTTTTATTGAGGGGAAATAACTTGGATGGGATAAGGGAATATGGGATGCCCACTGAATTGCAGAATATTTAAATGGAACAAACTATACACACTCCAGCACAACACTTGCTTGCAGACTATTCCTCCTCAACTCCTCCAGCACGTCAGTTGTTGTACTTCCAGGACCAACTATCACAGGTTCAGGTTTAGGCCTGACACTGACGCAGCCAGGCCTTATCAGTTCCCTTTGCGGGTAGGGACCTTGGATCCCCATAGTATAGCAAACATATGACAGTCCTTGGTGCTAGTTGTCCTACATGTGGCTACTGCTCCCAGTACCACCTCTTCAGGCCCTGCCAGCCCTCCTGGCTGGAGCTGCCTCTTTCTCCTGCCCATACAGCCACAGTCCACTCCTCTGGTTCTGCACCCATCCCAGAGTGCTCTCTCCCAGTCCTCTCAGGCGTGCCTCCCCAGTCCTCCTGACTGTGCATTATTTACCAGCCCTCTCAGCTGCGACCCGCTACTCCTCCCTGTAGACTTGCCTGGCAGTGCTCTCTCTCCTGCTGTTCTCTTCTTGCTCCCGTGCCTCCAGTCCAGGACACCTCCATGTGTTCTCAGAGGGTCCCGTCTGCACCCTGAGCCCAGGCCCAAGGTCACCCCCCCCCAGACTGGGGAGCTCCCTCAAAGGCCACGACAGCCTAGCACTCCATCTCCAGCCCAGCTGGGCTGACCCTAGGTATTTAAGGAGGCCTACCCCCTTGCCGATCCAAGTTGGGGATTGGTCAGTTTGTCAGAATACCCAAAGTTGATTAAAACTGGCACATCTATGTATGCAGGCATCCAGGGTAAGGCTGTTCACATAGACCGTCCCCTGCACCACCATCAACGTCATTCCTCCCACTTTGCGCTCCACGAGTCCTTCAAGCCTCGCTTTCAGATCGGTCTACTGCAGAGTAGTCTTCCCGGTCACGATTGCAGACTGACAGAGGTGAGAGCCGGAGGTGCGGAGGATGGTCTATGTGGACAGCTTTACCCCGGATGGCTGCATACTTAGATGTGCCTGTTTTAATCATCAACCATGCGAGTTGCTAAATGTTGTACCTTCATTAAATGTAACCATATTGCTACACTAAAGCCTCGTACACACGATCGGACTTCCAGCTAACTTTTCCGGCGATTTTGGTCCGAAGGGTGTTGGCCGTGAACTTTTTCTGCATACACGCGGCACAACATTTTCAGCCAACATTCACTAAACCACGTGGTTTCTCAGCTCTTTACCGCCACCCTTTGGACAACTTCTGCTATTGTTGTCTGATGTTTAGCATTGGTTACGAGCATGCGTGTTTGTACTTTGAATTTTAGTTGGATGGACTTGCATACACACGATCGGATAAACCGACGTAACAGATTTATTGCCTAACAGTTGATGAGCATGAACAGCCAACTTTTGTTGTCGTTAATTCAGCCAATAATTTTCTGATGGAGCATACACACGGTCGGATTATTTGACACAACACGTCCGTCAGACAATTATGGCCATAAAATTGGATCCTATGTATGAGGCTTTAGAGGTGCCTCTCTTCTCTTTTATACTCTGTAGCTTCTTTTGGATTTTGCTTCTAATCCCCTTGTGGATGGACATTTTATGGTTACACAACCTATCACATTGCTATAATCTTTTTATATGGACTATAATCTGAAAGACCTATGAATAAATGGTTGTGGAACGAATCATCTGAGTTTTCATTATTTCGTATGGGGAAATTTGCTTTGAAATACAAGTGCTTTGGATTACAAGCATATTTCCGGAACGAATTATGCTTGCAATCCAAGGTAATACTGTACTACATTTACAAGACAAATAGGGTAAATCTCCTTAACCTCCCTGGCGGTATGATTATTTTAGGTGCTGAAAGCGGGTACCATTATTTTGCATGGAAATTTGGCGTTTTATATTGTAGGCCTGTAATTCTTAGGAATAACTCACTTAAATCTGTCCAAAAAAAGAGTCAAGTAGACATCCCGGGTATGATAAAGTTTGAAACACAAAATCATAAAATATAATAAATAACTGTAAATAATTAGAACAAATAATAATAATAAAAATGATTCAATAACGTAATCAAATCAAAAACACTGAAATTTTCTCAGTTGCAGAATTGTCGCTGTCATTAGATTTAGTGTTTGATGACGAATTTCCCCACAAATCGCTATCGCTCAATTCTGCAAGTGATTCTAATTTATTATCACTGTTTTCCAGCTGGTCTAAAACCACTTTTGACATAAAGGGATACTTTTTGGTTGCTATGGACAATCTCCAGTTTCCAGGCAGAAAGAACAGTTTTTATAATATAAACACTGAACAGACCACTAGGGACAAAGGGGGTGTGCAATTATTTTATACAGTACTGTAATCTGTAAGATTACAGTGTACTGTATGTATACTGTTTTTTACTTTTTGAATTTAGCGCCGAACTCCGTCCCCGTGCGTCTAAACGCTCGCAGGGAACGGAGCTCGGCCCTGTGAATCGAGCGAGATGACAGCTTGCAGACATAGCGCAGTAAGTAACTTTCCCTGGATACTGCGATGCGATCCCGAGTCTGGCTCGGGGTTACCGCTTTTGGTAGTAAAAACTCACCCCGAGCCAGACTCGGGAATACCACCAGGGAGGTTAAAGAGTTTGTAAACCCTTGTGTTTTTTTCACCTTAATGCATCCTATGCATTGCATAGGATGCGCTCAAAGTTCACCTTTTTTGAAGCCTATTAGAGCCTATGGCTCCAATTAGGTGCTTCAAAAAATACACCCCCCGCCGCTGTAATTCAGGCGCCCAGCGTCTGAAAAGGGGACGGACACCTGATTAGGGGGTGGTGGTAATATCTAAATCTATCCATTATTCATAGAGGGAGTGGCTGGAGAGAGGGGGCAGCGCACATGCGCCCTAATGACGGTAACAATATTTCTTACATTGTGATCATAATTAGCAAATCAGTGCTTTCAAGATCACATATAAAACCATTCCTTCTCCTCTTTGTAGCATTAAAGCAGTGAACACAAAAGCAAACATTTATTATATAACAGCTTATCAATTCATAGATGGGATGGCTGCATTTATTTTCTTTTTTTAGGCTCTCTTTCCTTCTTTTTTTTTATTTTTGTTACCTGGTGATCTGGGCAGTAAGTCTGTTGTTGTTCAACAGAACAATCTGTCCTGCAGATGTAGCAGTTAGAGTGTTGAGACAAACCAGGGGTGCTTACAGCTTTTATTTATTCATGTTAAGGGGGGGGGGGGGGAAGGCTACAGAAAGAAAACGAATGCAGCCACCACATCTAAGGAGTGGTAAGCTGCAATGTAATACATTTTTGGTTCTACAGTCATCCCTTACCTGCATAGGCAATTTTTTTGGAAAGGTGATCTGACCCTTTAAAGGACTTCTAGTAGGAGCCTTATCCTGGAGGCAAGTGTGCCCACTTTCAACATGGGGTACTTGCTGGAAGTCAATATATAAAGTATCTCCCAAAAGTAAGCACACCCCTCACATTTTTGTAAATATTTTATTCTATCTTGACAACAAGAAATTACGCTTTGCTACAATGTAAAGTAGTGAGGGTATAGATTGTATACCAGTGTAAAATGTGTTGTCCCCTCAACACACAGCCATTAATGTCTAAACCGCTGGCAACAAAAGTGAGTACACCCCCAAGTAAAAATGCCCAAATTGGGCCCAAAGTGTCAATATTTTGTGTGGCCACCATTATTTTCCAGCACTGCCATAACCCTCTTGGGCATGGAGTGCCCCAGAGCTTCACAGGTTGCCACTGGAGTCCTCTTCCACTCCTCCATGATGACATCACGGAGCTGGTGGGTGTTAGAGACCTTGCGCTCCTCCACCTTCCATTTGAGGATGCCCCACAGATGCTCAATAGGGTTTAGGTCTGAAGACATGCTTGTCTAGTCCATCACCTTTACCCTCAGCTTCTTTAGCAATATTGTGGAAGGGAATACATTCTAATATCACATGTATGCACTGACTCAATAGTGTCTCTTCTGTCTGTCTGTGTACAAATACATTTCTCTTCTACTATGCCCCACAATTTTTTTTTTTGGGATATTTATTGTAGCAAAAAGTACAAAGTCTTCATTAGTTTAGACCGATATGTATTCTTCTACCTGTACATATTTTTGGTAAAAAAATAAATAAGTGGATATTGATTGGTTTGCGCAAAAGTTATAGCGTCTACAAAATAGGTGATAGATTTATGGCATTTTTATAAAAAAAATTCACTAGTAATGACCGTGATCAGCGATTTTTATCATGATTGCGGCGGACAGATCGGACACTTTTTTGGGACCAGTGACATTTATACAGCGATCAGAGCTAAAAACAAAAACAAAAAAAAACAACCAACTACTGTATACATGTCATTGGCAGGTAAGGGGTTAACACTAGGGGGCGATCAAGGGGTTAACCGTGTTCTAACTGTGGGAGGATGGGGCTGACTAGGGGAAGAGACCAATCGGTGTTCCTACTTCGCACACAATCTGTCTCCTCTCCCCTGAGAGAAGGGGGATTTGTGTGTTTACACACAGATCCCCGTTCTCACTCTGTCACGAGCGATCGCGGGTGCCCGGCGGTCATCGCGCCCGCCAGGCTTGCACATCGCTGCACTCGTCTGCTAAAGCATCTTAAAGAGCCAACGTACAGCTACGACAGCTTGCGCAGGGGAGCCAACCTGCCGCAGTATTACTGTGGCGGCTGGTCGGGAAGGGGTTAACCACTTAAGCTCCAGAAGATTTTACCCCCTTCACAACCAGGCCATTTTTTTGCTACTCAGCACTGTGCTACTTTAACTAGTGATTGCGCAGTCATGCAACACTGTCCCAAAGTAAATTTATATAATTTTTTAACACAAATAGAGCTTTCTTTTAGTGGTATTTGACCTCCATTTTTTTTTTTATTATATGAACAATAAAACAGAAAATGTTGAAAATAAATAAAACACACAAAATTTTATTTACTTTTTAATATAAAACATATCCAATAATTAAAAAAAACAACGAAATTTCCTCATAAATTTTAGCTAAAATGTATTCTGCTACATGTCTTTGGTTAAAAAATAAAAAAAATCCCAATAAGTGTAGATTGATTGGTTTACATTAAACTGATAGATATACTGGAATTTTTTTGTTTTTATATACTAATAATGGCGGTGATCAGCGACTTATAATGACACCGAGTGGGAACTGACATGGACATCACCAGTGACACTAATACATTGATCAGTGATAATGCTTTACGCCGTCACTATACTAATGACACTGGCTGGGAAGGGGTTACCATCTTAGGTAATCTAGGGGTTAAATGGGTGCCTAACAAGTGTTTTTGTGTGAAATGGGTGCTGCTTTTTACTAAAGAACTCTGTTTCTTCTCCCTTTGCAGGAAGAAGTAACAGATTTTTCCCTTTATACAGAGCCCTGTGTTGCTTGTCAACACAGGGCTCTGGGCTGTGATTGGACAGACCCAATCAGCAGGTCCCGGCCACGAATCATTGGCCAAGACCTGCTGTCAAACTCCCTCTGTGTGCAATCACAGCGGGTGTTGGCGAGGTGGGGGCAACAATCCACACATCCTAGACCCCGGAAACAAGCAGCGATGCATCGGGCGGTCCAAAAGTAGTTGAAGGCAATATACAATTTTAAGATCAGTCACCAGAAAGTGATGTTTTAGATTAAGTCGGCTACTGTCCACCTTAGAGGGTATAGCTAATGGTAGTCGGTCACCTGGACATCTTCTACAATTTTGAGTTGACCCTCATCCAAGTGGCGTCTTCACTTCTAATGAGTGTTCGGAACATACCCCAGTGTGGTGTAGTGAGGAATGTAAATACCTGTACTTTGCGGAGACAACACAGCCTCTCAGAAAATGTATGGTCCACTGAAGGATGACGATCCTGCAGGTCAGAATTTCTCTTCATACACCTTAAAGCAGAACTACACTGCATCTGAGCACCAAACCAAAAAAACACTATTTAATTCATTTTTTATATTCAAAGCAAACTCACCCATACATCCATGTCTCCATCATTTATTTTGTTGAGAAGTCTCTTTGAAAAAACAATCCCCCTAGCATTTCTTGCCATGGCCATCTTGAGTAAGGGCAAATGATTCATGTAGCATTTACTTCCTGGAATCCATCTACCCTTAGCTCAGGAATGCATGCAGGCGGGTGTGCTTAGCTGAGAAAACCCCTCCTTGCCTCCTGAAGACCCCTGGGATGTATAACATTTGCCTAGTCTTGGAAACCAGGAAGTAAACAAAAAACAAGGAAATATGATATACTTTGCTTTCGATTTACTAATGCTAGCAGCATAAGGGTCCTTTCCCACGGGCGTCCTGTTCAATTCATCCGTTCAGTCACGTTTTTCAAAGCAAAAACGGATGAAAGTTTACATCAGTTTTTCCATCAGCTTTTTACATCTCCCTGAGCCATTTTTTCATGCAAAAATAAACCATTTGTCCGTTTACATCTGTTTTGTGCCTGATCCATTTTTTCAGGGTTGTGATCCATTCCAAAAAACATATGTTAACGGAAGCGGATGTAAATGGATGATCATCCATTTACACTGGTTTTTCCATAGAGATGCATTGATGGACGAAGATCGGACAAACGGAACACCCGTGTGAAAGGGGCCCAAGGATTAAAAAAAATAAAATAAATCAAGGTTGATCGAGAGAGTGAAGTTCCACTTTAACCACTTCAACCGTGAAAGAATTTACCCCCTTCCTGAGCAGAACACTTTTTGCGTTTCGGCACTGAGTCGTTTTAATGGACAATTGCGCGGTCGTGCAACATTGCACCCAAACAAAATTGACGTCCTTTTTTTCCCACAAATAGAGCTTTCTTTCGGTGGTATTTGATCACCTCTGCGGTTTTTATTTTTTGCACTATAAACAAAAAAAGCGACAGTTTTGAAAAAAAAAAAAAAGCAATATTTTTTACTTTTTGCTATAATAAATATCGCCCAAAAATATATAAAAAAAACTATTTTTTTTACTCAGTTTAGGCCGATACGTATTCTTCTACATATTTTTGGTTAAAAAAAACCCCCAAAAAAAACGCAATAAGCGTATATTGATTGGTTTGCGCACAAGTTATGGCGTCTACAAAATAGGGGAAAAATGTATGGCATTTTTTTTTTTAATTTTTATTTTTATTAGTAATGGCGGCGATCTGCTATTTTTATCGTGACTGCGACATTATGGCGGACACATTGGACACTTTTGTCGCTATTTTGGGACCATTGACATTTATACAGCGATCAGTGCTGTAAAAATGCGCTGATTACTGTGTAAATGTCACTGGCAGTGAAGGGGTTAACCAGTAGGGGGCGAGGAAGGGGTTAAATGTGTCCTAGGGAGTGATTCTAACTGTGGGGGGCTGGGCTACCCGTGACACGACATTGATCACGGCTCCTGATTACAGGGAGCAGTAGATCAGTGTCCTGTCACTAGGCAGAACAGGGAGATGCCTTGTTTACACAGGCATCCCCCCGTTCTGCAGCTCCATGACACGATCGCGGGACACCGGTGGACATCGTGTAGGGGTGCGTGCCCGCACAGCGCGAAATTCAAAGCGATGTTACAGGTACATTGCTTTGCGCAGCCGTGCCATTCTGCCGACGTATAAGTGCGTGAGCCGGTCGGCAAGCGGTTAATGTTTTGGGTGTCAAATATATATTTTTTAAATTGACCTGTATAGCATGCCCCAAAAGAAATGCACTTTAGCAGATTACAGTGAAATGAGCATATAAATAAAAAAAAAGATGTTTTTTTATCTATAAAGTATTTATTTTCTTTTAAGTTAAACAGGCCCTGTACAGCAGACACCATTGTAGTATTGTAACCAAATTAAAATAAAACAAACAGTTACCAAACTATACCTTTCAATAAAAAAAATAATGTTATTACATCAGCATTATTTCCATAACAATGAAAATGCAATTCTGACCCCCTTGCGCTGCCTACTCACGGCAGAGAGGGTATTTTAGGAAAAAAACTGTTCCTCTTCTCTTTCGTCATTAGGCTGGGGATAAAATGCTTAAATATAATTTACAGCAAATGACTTTGGCACACCATGTCATGTAAACATACCTAAATATCAAAAGCAAATTTCTTCCTTTTGCAAGGTACTGTATGTCACAATGAGAATGCAGCATTAAAAAAGGACTGAAAAGTTAAAAGCATGGTAAGCATTTTTTAAACCATTAATTTGCAAAATAACCTGCCAGTACAGAATACAGTAAAAAATAAAGCAATTTCTGTGAAATTACAATTTTTTCCATTCATGAAAAAGAGGCAATAGATCTCACAAGCAGCGTATGGAGCTTTTATATTTTTACAGCTGCCAGCTGAATGTCTTATGAAAACACACCCTATAAATAAAACTGCTAGATTCAGCAGAATTTAAATTTTATTCATTAAAAAAAAAAATATATAATAATACTGTCCTACTACCCCAGAGTCAAGTTAGTGGTTAAGTGTAGCAAGATGGAGATTTGCTTTACACACCATTATAATACCAATCACACTGAATAGAATATAAAAAGGTGGTGCACAAGGTGGTGCACAATCCTGCAAGCATGGATGGTTACAGTATCCGTGTAGTATATGAGGGAAACTGCATGTAATGTGAACTGCAGCCAGGCTATGGACATTCATACATTTATATATTAGTGTTTACATTAGTGTTTAGAAAGCTGGAAGGGGGAGCTGGATTACAGAAGGACCTCAGTGCTTCTGCTGTGAACTTTTAAGATTAGTTATTCCACATTGCCTGCAGCTATAGAGGTCAGTAAAGGCTCGTTTAAAAGTTACTTTACTGATTGTTAAAAATAATAGCCTTTTATTACTTTCCATAAAATCTTTTTCAGCTGGGTTAACGAAGAAAAATGAAGCAATCTCCCCCATTTACACATTCAAGTTGGAGGTGGGGGGGGAGTGGGCACAGTCCCTACCGGGGATCCTTCCTGCTGAACCAGCTAAATTCCAATCCATCTATGGCTAGCTAAGGGGGTCAGGGGAGTCCTTTGCCTCAGAGGCACTTCCACTTTGCCCTGCATGGACATTGTCCACAGTTACACTCTAATGCCGCGTACACACGATCACTTTTCTCGTCGGGAAAAATGCAATTTTTTCTCTTGGACGAGAAAAACGGCAAGAATCACGACGAGAAAAATTAGAACATGCTCTAATTTTTCTCGTTGCGAATCGCTGCATTTTTTTCCGCGGCAGTTTTCCCATAGGGAAACACTGCTAGGGAGCCTACACACGGCTGGTTTTCTCGACCAAGAGAAAACATGTCGTTAAAAACGGCCGTGTGTAGGGGACCAGGCCGGTCCTCGTTTTTTCCCGTCGGGTTTCACGCTGGTGTTTTCACCGCCATGAAACTCGATCATGCGTACACGGCATAAGGTTCGTACGCTATTGTCGGCAATGGACTCCCAACTTTGCAGTGCTGCACTGATTTGAAAAAAAAAGGTTTCTGCACTATTTTTTGCAAGTTCAGGAGCGACTTCAATAGACAGCAGTGACTGAAGTCACACAGATGTCAGTCAAGTCGCACTGACCTGCAGCTTTGAAATTGTGCGACTTCAAGTGTAGTCACGCAATTCCAAAGTCAGATTCAGTTTGAATGGGGGGGGGGGGGGGCTGACAGTAGATAGGTGGTGATAAAAAGCAGTAGTTGTAACCATTCCCGACCTTATATTAATGCTGTTACCATTTCCCCACTCGAACGATAGACACCCATTGTTTTTGGTGCCCAGTGGTCTCTGGAATATGAGGTGAAGGAAATTCTACTCAATAGGCAGCATTACAAATCTGGCAAAGTAAGTTTTATCTGGATACCTCATTACCAACAAATACTATACATTGCAATGGGCAAAAATAACCTTACATTTTTTTCTATAAAGGCAAATAATGGGGAGCACAAACTGGACAGATTTCAGAGTAAGCTTTTAAGAATATACATTTAACCACACATAACTTGTATGTGTGCCGCCCCTCCACAGTTTTCAGCAATTCGATAACAATGACTGAAATTTGATATAATTGAACATGAGACAGACAAATATATATGTATTCCACAAAGCTAAAGTTATAGTCTATTTGACCAGTTTAGTGTGCAACAGTTGTGAAGGTATCCTAATGCAAGTCACTGGCAGTAAACAAAAGGTTACTTTTAGGCCTATGTTGCCGATAACTGGTGTGTTTATAGGTTAGATCCTGACATTCCTGCCAAATCGCTACCATTCGCTACCATTCAGCCTGGATGGAAAAACCAATTGTATAATAGCACACAGCTGGCTATTGTGCTACATTTTGTTAAGGAATTCCCTGGCAGTTCAGAAGGTACATCGAACAATGACAATATACTGAATTGACAACGTGTGCCTATTGGCAAATTGACTGCCCAAAATCAAGCTCATCATCTTGGTTGATCTGATCTTGGCTTGGCTTAATTGGCTGCTGCAATTACATAGAGAATCGACTGCACCACCGATTTGTTTTTTTAGAAATCTGCCAAACAGTAAACAGAATTCTATAGCTTTTACTTGTCTACCTCTTAGGTACTGGTTTTGTAGAAACAAAATAGAGAAATTTATGTATTTATGGTACATTTTAACAGCGGACTGGTACCCTCCCCCCCCCCTCTGGTTTAAACTAACCTGAATAAATTATACCACAAACATTGCTTAATAAAAGTCTATGATAAAATAACAGAGCATGAATAACCAAAGCAATGATGGTGGTGTACATATGGATGTGGAACTTCTTTCAGTAGTCTGGTGTGATTAGGCTTCAGCTTCCACATATCCTGCAAACACACTCCAAAAGTACAGAACAGAAAGTACAGTGCCCAAATGTATTTTTAATTTCAAAAGACAAGTAAATTTAAAGTACTAAAAAAGAGCTACTATTTTTGCGCAATAACTATAGGCTCCCTTATAGGTTCAAATTTTGATTTTGACTTGTTAAAGCTGATCTGTAGCCATCCCAAGTTGCATTTATATTTCTTATGCTCAATAATGTTGTGAAATTGATTTACCTGTAAATTTTAAAGGCTTTTTAAATTACATGCAGGTTACCCAATTGGCTAATGAGTGTAAAAGTCACTGTAATCTTATTTTCCTAAATCCCTCCCACAGACCATTTTATATATATTACCATGCCTGACAGCTTGGAAAGTGTCAACACTTCATCAGAAACTGAAGCCACTAAAAAGTTAATTATTCACATGGCTATGATATTATCAGTAAAAATATTTCCAAGCCAGTTGCATTACATGACATTTCTTAGGATTGCTACAGTTTAACTTTAAAGTGGTTCTAAAAATTGAAGGTTCCCACACCCTAATTTTTACCTGAGTCCGTTCACAATCCAGCAATATGCACAAGAGCAATTGCTCTCCCGGGTCTCTGCCTCCTCATTGGCTGAGAGACAGCAGCGGGATCCACTGACTCCTGCTGCCGTCAATCAGAGTGATTGAGGAGGGAATAGGGCTGGGTCTAGCCCCACTCTGTGTGTCTTATTGACACACAGAGCGGGGCTTGGGAGTGAGCACGCACGAGTGCCCCCATAGCAATCGGTGAAGGAGCCAGGAACTCCAGCAGGGGACCTGCGAAGAGGAGGATTGAGGCTGCTCTGTGCATAACCATTGCAACAGGGCAGGTAAATATAGCATGTTTGTTATTTTAAAAAAACCTTTAAAGTGGTTGTAAACACTCGTTTACAACGTTATGCTACAGGTAAGCCTATATTAAGGCTTACCTGTAGTTAACAAGGATATCTCCTAAACCTGAACGGTTTAGGAGATATCCCTGTATTTGCATGTACAGACGTCATGCGGTACATGCGCACTTAAGCCAACTGAAGCAATGGCACTATATGCTGTTGCTTCAGTTGTATTGTGCCATTCCCGCGCGCATGCGTGGGAGTGACGTCATTGCGGCTCCGGCCAATCAGAGTGCCGGAGCCGCGATACACGGAAGACACGGCGGGACAACATGTCGGCGGCCGGAGGGCGGGGCAACATGTCGGCGGCTGGAGGGCAAGACAATGACGGCTGCGGGGGCTTCGATCGGAGGCAAGTACTACATAATGAGCTAGTATGCTATGCATACTAGCTCATTATGCTTTTGTCTTGCAGGGTCTTTCTTTTTTTTTAGGAGGGTTTACTTCCTCTTTAATATCACTAACATTTTTTGCACATGCTTTCCTGCTGATGAAAAATACGTGCATATGAATGGTGTTAGACATCTATGTAAACCAAGCTGTAATTTAAAGTTTTTGTAAACCCAAATATGCACATGCTTTAATGTAGGAAAGGTTTATGATATCATTAAAATAATAGTCAATATATTGCCATTTTTGAATGCTAGTAAATACTTTAGACACTTTGATTACTGAAGAACTTACAAACCAACTATCAGAAATGTGTGTGCAGAGCACAATTTAAGCTTATGATGTGTCATGCACATGTCACTGCATTATGCTGTGTTATTTGCCCTGGTCCACACGCTACCATAATTGGTGCCCTGGTGGTCACAAGACCGATTAAAAAATTTATAAATACATTTCCAAAAATCCCAGAGTAAGCAAGTGACAAATAACCCATTAAAGGAGTGCTCGCTTTAAAATTCATGGACAATTATTACATAAATGTTTATTATTATATATTTTTTTTAAATACCCGCAGACTCCCCTGACACTCCTGTCTTGCAACACGGCTCAGTGAACGTGACAGACAGCAGAGCACTTCCTATTTACTTCCCTGCCTACATAACCTTGAGCTTCAATAAAACCAAGCATTGCTTCCATGTTTTTTGTATTTTTATTAAGTGTTTTTATTTTATTTTTATTGAACGTTTTGCCAAATGACCACATATGAACTCTGTAGGGTACACGTGCAAAGAAAAATTGGAATAAATTATAAAAAAATAAATAAGAAAGAGAACATGGATGCAAAGCTTGATTTTATTGAAATACATGGAGTGGAGTTTTATTGAAGTGCATGGTTACGATGGTCACTTGGGCAAGAACGACAGGGGAAAAGAGGTGCTTTGCTGTCAATCACGGTCATTGAGCCACCTCACATGACGTGTAGGAGGGCCACGTGTATAGCTGGGGAGGAAAGAGAACGTTCAAGGCTTCCTTACAATGAATGTGGAGTATGTAGGGGCAGCTTGGCAATGCAGAAATCTGTATCTTCTGCAATAACGTGGCCGCTCCGAGGAAGGGACTCTAATGTACTGGCAGGTAATACAACCCAAGACTAGATTTTTGATAGAAAGCAACAGCACACATAGGGGTTGATTTACTACAACTGAAGAGTGCAAAATCTTGTGCAGCTCTGCATAAAAAACAATCAGCTTCCAGGTTTTATTATCAAAGTTTAATTGAACAAGGTGAATTCTGAAGCTGATTGGCTACCATCCACAGCTGCAGAGTGCTCCAGTTTTAATAAATGTTCCCCCCTTAGTGACAAATTATTTATGGAGTTTAGGATTAAGTTTAATGTTTTGGCTTCACTGACACTTTAAGTTTACAAGTCTTTTAAAAGAGCACAGTTTTTGAACTTTCCGTTTGAGATCATTAAACCTCTTTAATTTTAAACACTATACAGGTGTACAGTTAAAAAGTGTTTGCTTTCATTTTTAAAAAGATTGCTCCTTGACAAAGAGAAATTAAAACAGAGAAAATAATCATTTTAGCAATGTTAAGCAATAGGAAAGTGTTTTCTTGTGATTGGAATTTCTAAATTTGTTTAGAGTTCACTGATTCAAGAAAGTTGGTTTCAAAAGAAACAATATCACTGTATTCTGATCAATAAAAAAAAAAAAGATAAAATCATTCTGACACAATCGAAATGCACACATATTCACTCAAAGCTCAGGTGAGAAAATACAAAACTTCTGGCAGCGACTGGACTGAGCAAACATGAACTTCTACTGTATCAGTAATTTGATGAGAACTAGCAAATTTAAAAACTCTTTATCCAACACAAAAATGGTTCTACTGTCCTGATTTCTCAGGCGTCACCTCCAACCAAGGAAGTATTGCATTTATTCAGTCTTCTGAGAAGCTGCAAACATACTTTGCAATATGTTCAGATCAAGGGATCTGGACCACTTTTCCCAATAAAGAAAATGTTTTTAGATAGATAGATATATATATAAAAAAAACTATGTCCACAGAAATGCCAGATATGATTTACCACTTCTTTTCAAGCGTGTATCTATACCTCCCTTCTTGCAGTAACATAGTTTATTTTGTTGATTTTCCTCAAGGGCCCATGTACAGTGATACAATACTGTTAACCAATCACAACAAAGAGCAGAAGAAGGCCCTGGTCTTGCAGTTCTTCTCCCAGCCTACATCCCACATTCCAATGTCAAGATGGAATACTGAGGTATATAAATTCCGCAGAACGTTCACAAATACATCTGCAATGCGTTCGGAATCAATGTCCATGAAATGATGCTTATTTCCCCCAACTTTTCCTAGCTGTTGAGACTTCCTACTGTTGCAGGTTAAGCGAAAATTTCCACTGCTGCGATAAAGAAGGACTGCATGCTTCTACTGTTAGACCACCGTTTTTGGCATTTCGACTGTCTAGACAAAAGTTGCTTCCGACATGCCTCAGCTTGGAGTTGTTTTCAATTTGTTCCCATTTCTAAATTAAAAGGAGAGTGGGGAAAAAAAGGATAAATTAAGGTTAGAGAAAAATGTAGATGACTGATCAACCTACTTGTGCTTTTAAAAGAGTCATGGTAAAGGGACAATATCTGTGTAAAGTCCACCCCCAGACCCAATGATGATCACCTTTTCTAGCAATCCCATGCCGCTCTTTCTTGTGTCAAAGCTAGGACAAAATGCTCGATGCTGCCAGGTATGGCGGAGCATGTGACCTTCAATAATTTAGTGCTTGGGTCTGGCAGCCAATTACTGGGAGTGAGTATTGCCTCATGAGGTAGATGGCGGGGTCACCACTCTTTTACGCCAGCCAATTTGATAGGTAATCGCCAGAGAAGTATGAGTGGGTCAGGGGGAGCATTACACAGACATGGTTGCTTTGCGCTGAATGAGAAATAGGCTTCTGTACCTGCAAGAAATGCAAGGGAAAAGTCTCCGACCCCTTTCCTAAAACACAGTTGTAGGGGACCACGTGGTTCTGCAGCACCACGTGGTTTCCCGCACCTGAAAACACACTGCATTTTCAGATGCGTGGGGGGTGCCATTAAAGCGGAGGTCCGCCCACTGCTGCAAAAATTAAAAGCCAGCAGCTGCACATACTGCAGCTGCTGACTTTTAATAATCGGACACTTGCCTGTCCTGGAGTCCAGCGATGTCGGCACCGCAGCTGATGTTTCCATCAGCTGTCGGGTGCATGCCGCCTCCATTGGGAGTAAGGGAACGGTTCACGCCGGGAACACTACTGCGTATGCGCTCCGCTCCTCTCCCCTACTGGCCCGGCAGCTGGGAAAGGAAGAGGGAGGAGTAGGGAGCCCCGGTGTTGAGGTCAATACCCGTGGATGAGGCTCCCGGAAGTGGGAACAGGATACTTGTGAAAGACAGGTATCCTGTCCCTCCTCCCCCCAAAAGGTGCCAAATGTGGGGGGGGGAGTACAATGAGCAGAAGTTCCACTTTTAGGTGGAACTCCGCTTTTAGAATTAATGGCACCCCAGCACGTCTGCTAAAGAGCAGCAGGTTTTGCCTGCAGGTGCACGGATGCTTGCGATTTATACATGCTCGACCATAAGTGTGAACCTAGTCCCATTATTTAACTGTATGAAAACATTTCTAATAATTATGAAGCAGCATTGGTTTACCGAGTAACAAAAAAAACAAAAAATAACATTTTATAGAGAAAATCATTGTAAAGTAATGTATGTAACCATCGGTGTCAGGAAGTAAAATCAGAAAGATAAGTAGAATGGAGAATGGATGGAGTTAGAATTGAGTTAGCCTTATTATATGGTCCTAGCAATTCACAGAACTGCAGTTCTTTCTGCTTTTAAAGAAAAGCTTCAGTTTAACTGAAAATGGATAGATCACACTGAACTGCTGTAAAGGCTGTTTTTATTTTAACTTTGTTATAGATTACTTTCACATTTTAGTCTGATTTATTAAGCTGGCCATACATTTCTGTACAATTAACTTTAAATGTACCAAAGCTATGTAAGAAGACAAACCTGAACAATCAATTCAGATTTGTATCTAGTCCGATAAGACTACATAGTTGTTAAGAGAATCTCCTTTAGATGTACACATCGTGGGCACAGTGTTTGGATTTTTTTTCCCATGTATTTGGGCCAGGCAAGGTCTGGGAGCTGCAATCCCTTCTGGCACAGATGAGTACATAGCTAATCTTGCTTGTGGCAGCAGGGATCTTATCACATATTGCCAGCTTTAGGCTTACTGCCATAGAGATTTCACTGTATAATGACGGGTTAGATCGTGCGATTATAGTAAAGGGTGATTCTACTACTAAGCAATGATTTTTAGAATGATACATTTTCACATAACAGAAGCAGGGAAGGGGATCTGCCAACACACAGTATCTCACAAAAGTGTGTACACCTCTCACATTTTTGTAAATATTTTATTATATCTTTTCATGTGACAACACTGAAGAAAAGACACTTTGCTACAATGTAAAGTAGTGAGTGCACAGCTTGTATAAGGGCCCTTTCACACGGGCAAACCGTTCAGATTCTCCTGTTAGTTTTTCAGGCGGACCTGAACGGACGGTTCATACAGTGGGTACGGAAAGTATTCAGACCCTCTTACATTTTTCACGCTTTGTTATATTGCAGCCATTTGCTAAAATCATTTAAGTTCATTTTTTTCCTCATTAATGTACACACAGCACCCCAATTTGACAGAAAAACACAGAATTGTTGAAATTTTTGCAGATTTATTAAAAAAGAAAAACTGAAATATGACATGGTCCTAAGTATTCAGACCCTTTGCTCAGTATTTAGTAGAAATACCCTTTTGATCTAATACAGCCATGAGTCTTTTTGGGAAAGATGCAACAAGTTTTTCACACCTGGATTTGGGGATCCTCTGCCATTCCTCCTTGCAGATCCTCTCCAGTTCTGTCAGGTTGGATGGTGAACGTTGGTGGACAGCCATTTTTAGGTCTCGCCAGAGATGCTCAGTTGGGTTTAAGTCAGGGCTCTGGCTGGGCCATTCAAGAACAGTCACGGAGTTGTTGTGAAGCCACTCCTTCATTATTTTAGCTGTGTGCTTAGGGTCATTGTCTTGTTGGAAGGTAAACCTTCGACCAAGTCTGAGGTCCTGAGCACTCTGGAGAAGGTTTTCGTCCAGGATATCCCTGTACTTGGCCGCATTCATCTTTCCCTCAATTGCAACCAGTCGTCCTGTCCTTGCAGCTGAAAGACACCCCCACAGCATGATGCTGCCACCACCATGCTTCACTGTTGGGACTGTATTGGACAGGTGATGAGCAGTGCCTGGTTTTCTCCACACATACCGCTTAGAATTAAGGCCAAAAAGTTCTATCTTGGTCTCATCAGACCAGAGAATCTTATTTCTCACCATCTTGGAGTCCTTCAGGTGTTTTTCAGCAAACTCCATGCGGGCTTTCATGTGTCTTGCACTGAGGAGAGGCTTCCGTCGGGCCACTCTGCCATAAAGCCCCGACTGGTGGAGGGCTGCAGTGATGGTTGACTTTCTACAACTTTCTCTCATCTCCCGAATGAATCTCTGGAGCTCAGCCACAGTGATCTTTGGGTTCCTTCTTTACCTCTCTCACCAACGCTCTTCTCCCCCGATAGCTCAGTTTGGCCGGACGGCCAGCTCTAGGAAGGGTTCTGGTCGTCCCAAACATCTTCCATTTAAGTTTTATGGAGGCCACTGGGCTCTTAGGAACTTTAAGTGCAGCAGAATTTTTTTTGTAACCTTGGCCAGATCTGTGCCTTGCCACAATTCTGTCTCTGAGCTCTTCAGGCAGTTCCTTTTGACATGCGCTGTAAGGTCTTATATAGACAGGTGTGTGGCTTTCCTAATCAAGTCCAATCAGTATAATCAAACACAGCTGGACTCAAATGAAGGTGTAGAACCATCTCAAGGATGATCAGAAGAAATGGACAGCACCTGAGTTAAATATATGAGTGTCACAGCAAAGGGTCTGAATATTTAGGACCATGTGATATTTCAGTTTTTATTTTTTAATAAATCTGCAAAAATGTCAACAATTCTGTGTTTTTCTGTCAATATGGGGTGCTGTGTGTACATTAATGAGGAAAACAAATGAACTTAAATGATTTTAGCAAATGGCTACAATAGAACAAAGAGTAAAAAATTTAAGGGGGTCCGAATACTTTCCATACCCACTGTAAATCTCTATGAAGCCACGGATGACAGTGGTGACATGTCCGCTGACATCCGATCCGACCCACTAAATCCAGACGCATGGAAACCCTACTTTCCATCCGTCTGGCGGATCGGATGAAAACGGACAGTGGGTCAGTTTTTATCCAATCCCCCCAAAGAGGAAAGCGGAGATCTGACAGGTCCGTTTCTGCAGAGTGTGCAGAGATGGACTAGTCATCCACCGGCTCAGCGGGGATCAACGGAGCGATTCCCGCTGAGCAAGCGGATGTCTAAAAACGGATCCGCCTGGGGGCGTGGCCTGACATAGCATGGAGTAGGACGTGCATGATTTGAGCTCCGTCCATTACTCCTGTACAGCCCATCCTGATCTTCAGTGTCATCCTGCACCAGCCCAGCGGGACCCCCTGGGGACCCTGAACATCCGTGGCCGCAAATCCACCATCCTCCGCTCGTACGGCGGCCTCCGCAGGGCCGCGATCCCGATCGCGGGTGCCGCATTTAGGAAAGCCCGCGGCTTCGGCCTAGCCCTGGAAGTCGGCGGCCATCTTGCTCCACCCGACCTGCCGCCTGTGCTGCTTCCTGGCCCTCCTGCTCTCAGGTAACAGCCTGCAGGGGCCCACCGAGTCCCCCTGAGGACCCCTCACACCCACAGAGGCAGATACATCAGCCTCTGACTGCGCGGCCGCCGCGTTCAGGAAAGGCCCCGGCTTCGGCCTAGTGCTGGTCGGTGGCCATCTTGCTTCACCCGGCCTGCTGACTAGTGACTCTTCCTGGCCCACCAGCCCTACAGCCCTACAGCTCCCTACCATTCGGTATAGACTGAGCTGCCTGCTTTGGAGGGGGGAGGGATCACAGCGGATACCTGCCATGACTCCGCCAAAAACGCCAAAGGCCACCCTGGCGAAATTGGACCAGTACCGCCGCCAGGAGGAGGAAAGAGATGGCGGTGCCGCAGGCGGTGAGCAGGACGCTACGGGAGGCGACACAGCTAAACTGCTCGAGGCGATCACATACTGCCGGACGTCCCTGACGGCGCAAATAGAGGGGGTCAAGGTGGACCTTTCACTCATGCGACAAGACTTCCAGAAACTTCGTGAGCGTGTCACGACTGCCGAAACCCGCATTGGAGAGGTGGAGGACACCGTTACGCCGCTCCAAGTCAGCTCCGATCGAATGCAGCTCCAAATCAATCAGATTCTAAGCAAGCAAGATGATATGGAAAATAGGCTCCGGAGGTGCAACCTCCGTTTCATCGGGCTCCCCGAGGGAGCTGAGGGCAAAGATCCTACCACCTTCTTGGAGAAACTCCTTGTTGACACCTATGGCCGCGAGGCCTTCTCCCCCACCCTGGCGGTGGAGAGGGCTCATCGTATGCCTGCCAGATCGCCTCCTCAGGGGGCTCCCCCCCGCACGTTTATAGCAAAATTCTTGAATTACAAAGATAGAGATGCGGCGCTGCGCATGGCCAGGGAAAAAGGTAACATCCACCTTGGAAACTCCAAGATCGCTATCTTCCCCGACTTTTCTGCCGAGGTGCAGCGCCGCCGCCAAGGCTTCATGGAGGCGAAGAGGAGGCTCCGGATACAACATCTTAAATACTCTATGCTATTTCCAGCTCGTCTTAGAGTCGAAAGGGACGGCCGTGTGTTCTTTTTTGAGGATCCTCAGGAAGTCATTGCCTGGTTGGAGCGTCCGGGGCCCACCAGAGGGGCGGCGGAGTGACCTGACCGAGCATGTTCATCAGCACTATTGATTGCCTGTCATCATCACCAGCACATTATACGCCGCAGCGGGAGTCTGCAAATCCTGGTATGTTACCCCCCTTTTTTTTTTTTTGTCTCCCCTTTACTGCCCGCGGCGCATACCCTATTGCTCCTTACCCCCGGGACCCCCTTTTGCCTTCCCCTGCTATAATCCTCTTTCAATTGTAACCTGCAGAGGGGGTCTCCCATACTTAGGGCCCCCACTGACTGGTTGATCCATGTAACTACCCTGGAGACTGTAATTGCGGAGCACAATCAGTCCTACACTCCACATGCCTAACACAGCGAATTTTCGCCCCCCAGCAACCGGAACACGCATCTCTTTATTATGTGACTGCAGAACTTTCTATACCACCGACCCCGCACTGTACTTCTGGTTCACAGTACAAGAAGAGCCTGTTGCTCTTTATTTGCGGGCATTGGATCTTCCACACCTCCCATGTGAGGAGATCGCTGCAGATCTTTTACGTAACAGCAAGATATTTTGGTTTTATCTGCTACCGGTTGTTACTTTCTTTTGGTTTTGGGAACATACCCGCATCAGTTGGGGAAGATGCAGGGTGGGGAGGGGGGAGGGGGAGGTTCGTTTTTTCTTGATGGACTGCAATACAACGAAGTGCATGCTAACATTGATACTGCATAGATGGCAAACCTTGTATTCATGTAATGCTACTGTCCCACGATATGTTTTAATGTTTGAATTATGGCATCGATAAAACTGCTCACTTGGAATGTGCGTGGGCTTGGGGACAAGGTAAAGAGATCTGCAGTTTTCTCATTTCTCAAAAAACAACGAGTCGACATTGTGGTGTTAGTGGAGACACACGTTGAGGGTCGGCTCCAGATGGCACTCCGCCGGCCATGGATTGGGTGGGCATATCATTCATCCCACTCGTCCCACGCCCGCGGAGTCTCAGTTTTGATTGCCAAGACGGTACATTTTGAGCTGTGTGATGTTCAGTCTGACCCACAGGGGCGCTATGTCTTTCTCTCGGTTAAATTGTATGGTGAACCTTTCCTACTGATGGCATTCTATGTACCTCCACCATTTAATTCTACTATAGTCACAGAGGGCTTGCTATATATGACTCGTCATCCTTCGATTCAGGCGGTGTGGCTGGGGGATTTTAACGCTAAGTTGAACCCTACATTAGACAAACTGTCGCCCTCGCCATTATCTACTACAGCTCCAACCCACACTAGATTCTCCCGACTTATCTCTTCCTTTAATCTCACTGACACCTGGCGTTTTAAATTCCCGCTCACTCGAGCTTACTCCTGTTTCTCAACTACCCATAACACCATGTCCCGTATAGATTTTATATTCATTTCTAGTACCCTTGCCCCAAGATTACTGGGAGCTGAATTTGCCCCCAGATTACTTTCAGACCATAGCCCATATTTCATTAGCCTCTCCATCCCATTAAACAAACCGCCCCGTACGTGGCGCCTGAATCCGTTTTGGCTCACCCTGTTGTCGGAGGATGACGAGCTTGGTAACAGTTGGAGAACTTACTTTTTAGAGAATGACGGATCTGCATCCCCAGACGTAGTATGGGAAGCCTTCAAACTGCATGCACGTCTGACTCTGACCTCCTTTATCAACAGGCTGAAGGCTAATTCATCAGCCATACTGGACGGGGCAATGCGGGATCTGTCCTCCTCTGAACAGGGGTACATGTCGAACCCCTCTCCTGATGGAGCTGCCCGACTCAGGTTACAAACCAGGGTGGTTAATCAGCTACAACACGAGACGGCCAGGAAAAAACTTTTCTTTGCCAGACAAAAATTGTATGAACATGGGGAGAGAGCGGGTAAACTGTTGGCCTACTTGGCACATAGTGAGGATAGACCCCCTACTGTCATTTCCCTCACTGGTCCTAATGGGGAAAAGATTACGGAACCCCAGGCTGTCACTTCTGAATTTAGGGACTTCTTTTCTCAACTATATACGTCCCAGGTTTCTACCACTGACTCTCAATTGGAAGATCTACTGGCGGAAATCATCTTTCCACAGCTAGACGATGCCCAAATGGCTATGCTAGACGCACCTCTTACACTCGACGAAATAACCACAGCGATTGGGAGCTTCGCCAGATCCAAGGCCCCGGGTTCAGATGGGTTGCCCATAGAATTTTACGCCCAATACATCGAGATACTTGCCCCCAAGTTATTGTCCCTCTTCAACCATCTATTTGACAATTTCACCTTACCCCCATCGATGGGCGAGGCGGTAATTATCCTCATACCTAAGCCAGGCAAGGACCCAGGCCTCCCGGAATCTTATAGACCAATATCGCTACTCCAGGTAGACATAAAGATTCTGGCTAAAATACTTGCCCTACGCCTTAACCAAGTGATTCTAACCCTGATCCATGCTGACCAAGCTGGATTTATGCCGGGGCGTAACACCTCCTTCAACCTCAGAAAATTGTATATTAACTTACAAGCGACACATACTAATGTTGGGTCCCGGGTGGTGGTGGCTTTGGATACTGCCAAGGCCTTTGACTCAGTGGAGTGGCGGTACCTTTGGGGATGCCTCCGTGGCTTTGGTTTTGGACCTAAATTTATTAAGTGGGTTCAATTATTATATCTGGCACCCAGGGGTAAAGTAGTGGCCAACGGGAGGGCCTCCCAGACATTTGACTTATCCAGGGGCACTAGACAGGGCTGCCCACTGTCTCCGCTCCTCTATGCCTTGGCGGCGGAGCCCCTTGCAATCTCCATTAGAGAGGACCCCGAGATTCAGGGTCTCTGCCTTGGTTCCCTGACTGAAAAAATTAGCTTATACGCAGACGACACGCTACTATACCTGGCCGACTCTGCCACATCGCTTCGGAAGGCGTTGCATACAATTGAACACTTTGGTCAGTTCTCTGGCCTTAAAATTAATTGGGAGAAATCTCAAATACTGCCTATGGATAGTTTTCCCTCTCCCAAGCTACAGGCACAGTTACCACTCCAGCGAGTGAACACTATCAAATATCTTGGAGTATTGGTGAATAGAACACCGGCTGACTATATATCCCTGAACATAGAACCCCTTTTCGATCTCATCAAGTCTAGAACCCAGGTATGGGCGAGACTGCCGCTCGGCGTGTGGGGCCGTATTAACATTGTTAAAATGATATTATTTCCTAAAATATTGTATATACTCTGGCACACACCCGTATACTTACCCTTGAAATTTTTCAAGTCAATGGAGGCCATACTCAAGACATTTATTTGGGGTAACAACAGACACAAGCTGGCCTGGAGAGTCCTTAAGAACCCTACTGACCTAGGTGGAACAGCCCTCCCTGACTTAAATCTTTATTACCTTGCGTCCCAACTGTCTCAACTATACCACATAGATAAAACCGACAGACTCAGATTCCTCACCCTCCTCTGTCCACGGTGGGCACAACTGACCACTGACCCACTCACTGCAATTGCAGTGGGACATAGTGGGAATAACTCCATTAGAGACCGTGGGTCCCTATTATACCAATATAGGCGCGTATGGGACATCACCACTAAAACATTAACGACCCCTAAACACAACAATTATACCCCCTTATGGCACAATAGACTACTCTCAGAGTTTCTCTTGATCCCTGACACAGAGATATGGTGCGAATATGGAATATATTATTTGCACCACATAATTTCCGATGGCACACTTAAAAACTTTGAGGACCTCCAAAATGAGTTCCTGCTGCCCAATTCTATGCTTTTTAGATTCTTCCAGGTGCGTCACGCAGCCCAAGCTCAGTTTCCCCAGCCTTTGCCACAATCTACGCCCAATGTTATTATGGCAGTGGTTAAGGGTGTGGACCCGCGAAAGCTGATCTCTGATTTTTATGTCCTGCTTCTCACCCCATCATCTACCACGCTAGCTTACAGCCTTAAACCAAGATGGGAAAGAGAGGTGGGCCCACTGGAGGATGAGGAGTGGAGTGAAGCACTAGACTCGTGCAAGACTGTATCCCCCAAGCTCTCTGACAGGCTGACCCAGTTATACGTGGTGCACCGAGCGTATCTCACCCCCCTAAGAATCGCCCGCTTTAGACGACAGTTTTCTACCTTGTGCACAATGTGTAACCAAACGACGGGCACATTCTTCCATCTACTCTGGGCGTGCCCGGTCCTTCAGGGTTTGTGGAAGCAGATTGTTGACTTCCTTCATGATGACATGGGATCCCCATTGACCCTGGACCCCAAACAATGCTTACTGGGGATATTCCCCGACTCTGAGATGGACAAATTCACTAAAACATTCTTGCATGAAACATTGTTTAATGCTAGAAAAATTATAGCCAGACAGTGGATGAGACCCACTCCCCCCAGCTTCAACGATTGGAAACTAGATATAAATAACACTCTTCCCTACAAAAAGTTCATATACATCAACAGAGGTTGTCCAGATAAGTACTACAAAATCTGGGATCGATGGCTTGAGTCCGCAGACACATGCACTGATGGTCCGTAATACTATACATCCTTCTAGCGTGCAATTCCATGAATAGCGTGGACATAGGGTTTTCCACTTATTGATAGTCACTGAATCCAGTGTTCAATCTGAACAAGTTTTTTTGATCTACTGTGCCTATATATGTATAAGCCACATTTCTTGTTTTATGCATTTCTCCAGTATTGCCTTGTAACTTGCAGAATTATGTTCCAAATGTAAATTGTTCAATAAAAAACTTTTTTCTCAAAAAAAAAAAAAAAAAACGGATCCGCCTGTGTAAAAGGGCCCTAACAGTGTAAATTTGCTATCCCCTTAAATTAACACACAGCCATTAATGTCTAAACCACTGGCAACAATAGTAAGTACACCCCTAAGTGAAAATGTCCAAATTGGGCCCAAAGTGTCAATATTTTGTGTGGCCACCATTATTTTCCAGCATTCACCAGAGCTTCACAGGTTGCCACTGGAGTCCTCCTCCACGACAACATCACAGAGCTGGTGGATGTTATAGACCTTGTGCTCCTCCACCTTCCGTTTGAGGATGCCCCACAGATGCTCAATAGGGTTTAGGTCTGGAGACATGCTTGACCAGTTCATCACCTTTTACCCTCAGCTTCTTTAGCAAGGCAGTGGTCGTCTTGGAGGTGTGTTTCGGGTCGTCATGTTGGAATACTGCCCTGTGGCCCAGTCTCCAAAGGGAGGGGATCATGCTCTGCTTCAGTATGTCACAGTACATGTTGGCATTCATGGTTCCCTCAATGAACTGTAGCTTCCCAGTGCTGGTAGCACTTATGCAGCCCCAGACCATGACACTCCCACCACAATGCTTGATTGTAGGCAAGACACACTTGTCTTTGTACTCCTCACCTGGTTGTCGCCACACATGCTTGACACCATCTGAGCCAAATAAGTTTATCTTGGTCTCATCAGACCACAGGACATGGTTCCAGTAATCCATGTCCTTAGTATGCTTGTCTTCAGCAAACTGTTTGCGGGCTTTTTTGTGCATCATCTTTAGAAGAGGCTTCCTTCTGGGAAAACAGCCATGCAGACCAATTTGATGCAGTGTGTGGCGTATGGTCTGAGCACTGACAGGTTGACACCCCCACCCCTTCAACCTCTGCAGCAATGCTGGCAGCACTCATATGTCCATTTCCCAAAGACAACCTCTGGATATGATGCTGAGCACGTGCACTCAAATTCTTTGGTCAACCATGGAGAAGCCTGTTCCATGAGGAACCTGTACAGTTAAACTGCTGTATTGTCTTGGCCACCGTGCTGCATCTCAGTTTCAGGGTCTTGGCAATCTTCTTATAGCCTAGGCCATCTTTATGTAGAGTAACAATTTTTTTCAGGATCCTCAGAGTTCTTTGCCATGAGGTGCCATATTGAACTTCCAGTGACAAGTATGAGAGAGTGAGAGCGATAACACCAAATTTAACACAGCTGCTCCCTTGTAACACCAACGTGTCACATGAAACTGGGGAGGGAAAATGGCCAATTGGCCCAATTTGGACATTCACTTATGGGTGTACTCACTTTTGTTGCCAGCGGTTTAGACATTAATGGTTGTGTGTCAAGTTATTTTGAGGGGACAGCAAATTTACACAAGCTGTACACTCACTAATTTATATTGTAGCAAAGTGTAATTTCTTCAGTGTTGTTACATAAAAAACATATAATAAAATATTTACAAAAATGTGAGGGGTGTACTCACTTTTGTTAGATACTGTAGCCAAGTTGTGGAGAACTTTTTTTTCCCATAGTAAAACTGGAGTTTCAATTAAAGGATATCTAAAGCCAACATATTTCCACATTTTGGATAAAGCAGGGAGAAGCTAGATAACCTGCCAGATTTTAACTGCCGTCTTTTCCCCCGCTGTCAAAATTCACCCCATTTGTTCTAGTTTTATTGCAATAGAAATTGAAGGAAAAAAATTAAAAATTTTAAGCTGTCATCAGAAGAATGAAAAAAATAATTCTTTCAAAGGGGACGCTTAAAGGGTTTGTAAACCTTCATTTTTTTTTTCAATAAAAATAACAAACATACCTATACTTACCTGCTCTGTGCAATGGTTTTGCACAGAGCAGCCCCGATCATCTTCTTCTGGGATCCCCTGGCGGTGCTCCAGGCCCCTCCTCTTCATCGGGTGTCCCCATGGAAAGACGCTTTAACTTGGGGCACCCACGCGGGCTCGCTCCCGAGTCCCGCTGCTGCGTCCATTGACACAGACAACGGAACTCGGTCCCGCCCTCGTCACTAGATTGTATTGACAGCAGCGGAAGCCAATGGCTCCTGCTGCTATCAATCTGTCTATTGGAGGAGAGAGACCGCGGCTTGAGCCGTCGAGTTAATGCACATCGCTGGATGGGAACAGGAGAAATAGGGACTGCCTGCTGCTGAAAGAGCTGCCTGAAGAACATTATGCTCAAAACTGGCATTAGTTGAAGCCGCAATGTCTACCTGGTAGAACATGAAGAATATGTGAACAGAAGATCATGTGGCAGCCCTACAAATCTGGAAACCAGTTGTTTTATGCCAAAAAAATTTGAAAAGCTCACATATCTCATAGAATGCACCTCAACAGGAAAAATTAGAACCCCATTCTTGAGACTAAGTTTGGAAGATGGTTTGCCTTAGCCACCTAGACATAGTGGAACAAGAAGCCAGTGCACCTTAAAAGTAGAGCTAAAGTCTGCAATATTCACCAATTCTCCAATGGCCCGATGTTCATGAGGCCCATCGCCAACATCTTGACTGGCCAAAATGCAGGAGTTAATTTATCTCGGCACACAGGCATCATGCCGGAAAGACTGCGATTAGGCAGGTATTCTTTTTTTTTTTTTTATTGCTGATCAGCCATTGCTGGTCAGTTCTGAAATGAAAAGCCTGTCTGCTCATGTTTTTATTTTAGACTGTAATTTCACTTTAAGGGGAATGGACGTATACATTGGGAACGTTGCATATAAATTGTTAAATGCGAATCTCAAATTTGAATTTTTTTTTATGAAATCCCTTAAATTATGGTATTCAAGACAAAGATTATATATTCTGCTAAAGTGATTTTATGTGTATTTATTTATTTAATGATATCTATATAAAAAGGGACAATGAATGGGTTAATGGTTAAAATGGGGTTATTCTTTTAAGTAGTTAAAAGGAAGTTATATCACTCAGCCCTCCACCCATGATGAAGGCAGTAAACCATCAAAATGCTTTGGATGTAATCAAGTGCTATGTATACCAATTGAAAAGCCAGTAACCATTGGTAACTGATGAGAGATGCTAGGCTCTCGCGGTGCACTTGGGGACAGTGGCTGTGATATGCGCAATAATTTTTGTGGCTTGTGCGTAGTGTTTTAATCTTTAACAAACCCTTGTTACAACATACCATGCACAAAGATTATTCTTGTAAAGATTGGAGGAGTGTGATTTGTTGAAACTCAAGAGGAGTTGTGCAAGAGGGATGCTGAATGGCATTCAACAGCATGAGGTATGCAGCTCAGACAGTGAGGTTTGGATGGTGGAAGAGCCGGAGAGCATAGAAGCTGCAGACAGTGTGACAGCCACAATCACTTGTGCAGTGACGAGTAAATCTACCCAGACTATTCGGGTTACAAGTGGGACAGGAGTTCCTGAGCACACAGAACTCTAGAGGATTCTTTGTGTATGTCTATCCAGTGCATACAGAAAGATCTGCTGGGTGTATTAGTCCCTCTTCCCCTGCAAATTAGAAGAGTTTTGTAGCATAGGGAGGTTTTGCGCAAATAAATGGTGGAAGATAGGACTGTGGATTATATTATCAACATAGGAGAATCTGTTTGGACTTGAAGTGTGTATGGACTTTGAAGTACCTGTGGAAATTATTCTGATACATTTTTGTTTACAGTGCAAATAAATTTGCAACATTTGCTCAGAAAGCATATTGAATGATTTTGCAACATTGTTCCAGGCAGCTGACTTAATGGGATATTATCCTTTGGATTGGTTATCGCTGTAAATATCAGTATTTAAGACTATAGCATAGGGGCCAGCCCCTCAGCGACAACCTGAGGTGTAGACTACTGTCCAAAAAGCAGGGCCATCCACTGGTAGTGTAGGCTAAATGGGGGAACTGCAGATGAGCTGGAATAATTGGGACATGTAATTACGCATCTTTGAGGTCCACAGAAACCAGAAAGTCTCCCTGGTGAAGGGAGGCGATGACTGATTTGGTAGATTCTATGCAGAATTTTGAGATGCGAATAAAGACATGCAAAAGTTTGAGTTCCAGAATGGGTGACTATCCTCTTTAGGCTTGGAAACAGAACAGGTTGGAGTAAAACCCCTGGAATTATTCTGCCACAGGAACTAGGAAAATAACACATTAAGCTAGAAAGAACTGAGAGGTTTCAACGGTGATCTGCTAATCTGGGGAGTGACACAGAAGGCTTCAAGGACATAAACCGAGGAGGGATCAGGGAGCAAAACTCCATTTTGTAGTCCTGGGAGACTACCTCCCTACACCCAAATGTCCAAGACGCAAGCTAACCAAGAGCCTGCATAGGTTAACAAGAGTCTTCTGCATTCTGAAAAATGGAGGTGCACCAACAGGTACAGGAAAGAATGTCTGAGGATTTGACAGACTGAGTTCGCTAAGGTGGGTCACGAAGTGGGGGTTGAGAAGGTGGAGAATTTTTTTTTCTTTACAGATAAGGGGGAGAAGACTTTTGCATTCTGTTCCTTGGGCTTCTTATGCTTAGGAAGAAAGGTGGCTCCTGACACTAGCAGCATCCTAAAAAAATTAAAAAACTGGTCTAAAGAGATGCTGTCCCTTTGTAGGCCATGCAGATCAAATGCTTTTTATACAAGGGTTCCACAGTCCAGCACATTAGCCAAAGTACCCTTAGCACATGAATGGATACATGCAACAATTGAGGCAGAAGGTTTATAGCAAACCATCACAGCTGAAATATAATGCTATAGCCATCTGCTACATGTGCACTGTAAGCAAAGAGTCAAGCTTGCCAGCAATTAGATCATTTTAAAGGATTTGAGCAGTCAGACATGGTTTGACAATTAAGGTCACAACCAAGGAATTAAATGAACAGCGACAGAGCTCTAAAGAGGGCTTCCAATGGCTTCTAGGTCGAGTCCCTAAAGACAGGCGTGTCCTATTCCTAAGCGGTAAGCCCCCCTTTAAGGCAGGACACTGCTGGACTCACAGCGGGGATGCACCACTTTTGCACAAAACCTGTACTAAACAGATAAAAGGCTAATAAATATTTGAGGGAGAGAAAAACAGGGTTGTTAGGGTGACTCCAATCTCCATAGATAAATAATTGGAAAAGTGAGTGCAAAGGGAAAGCCTTTACAGCCTTAAGAGTCATAGATGACCCAATACTGGAGACAGCACTGATACAAGCCACTGGCTGGATCCTCTAGTTTCAGAGTGGTGCAAACTACATCAACATGAGCTGAAACAGTCTACTGATAGACTGCAACTCCTCAGGGACAAGCCGATCAGTCAGGGACTGGAGCAACACAGAAAGCGAGGCTCTGCAGCTAATGGCTTGGAAAACGCTAAGCCTGTGGGGAAATCAGATACAGAATCTGCAGGGTTGGGCAAGAAAGCATGCATGTGGCCTCGGTTAGCCGAGTCACAAATAACTGGTTAATCTGGGTCCTTGGGTCATAAAATCTTGCACGACTATGCCAACAACCTCAGCAAAGAGCCACACCTGATGGAGTGAAACAGCATAGAATCTAAGATCAGAGAATAGCATGATTTCAGGACGCTGACGTCAGCATTGTCAGAAGGCACACTGCAGGCAGCCCCAGAACTACTAGCAGAAAGCGAGCAAGTGAAACTCTATTCAGGATCATACCACCCCCCTCTGTGTCTAAATTTAGGCGGGATGCGACCGCGTGGCAGTAAAAAAAAACATATAGGTCCAGGCTAATGCCGCATACACACAACCGTTTTTCCCGTCGAGAAAAATGTCATTTTTTCCTTTGGACGAGAAAAACGATCGTGTGTGGGCTTTTTGTCGTTTTTCGACGAGAAAAACTGCATTATTCACGACGAGAAAAATTACAACATGCTCCAATTTTTCTCGTCGTGATTTCCGTCGTTTTTTTCCGTTGCAGTTTTCCCATAGGGAAACACTGCCGCGGTGCCCACACACGGTCGTTTTTTTCAACCAAAAAAAAAATGTCATTTAAAACGGCCGTGTGTGGGGGGAACAAGCTGTTCCTCGTTTTTCACGTCGATTTTCTCGACGGTGTTTTCACCGTCGAAAAAAATCGATTGTGTGTACAGGGCATAAGGCCTCAGATACTCCAAAAGAATGCACAGCTGGCAGCAAGTGACAAACAGATGGCCGGAGGTGACCAATGTAGGTGGGCCACAAACAGACTGAAGTACAAATTTCCATGCGACTCTTTGCGAGCAAAAGCTACAGTGTGAAAATGTGTGTGCTTCAATGCTCCCAGCAAATGATGTCAGTATTTAGTCCCACAACATTAACCCCTTTCACTGCAGAGACAGCACTCCAAAAGCCAGGCAGAACACCAAATGCCAGCAGCAAATAAAAAAAAATAAAAATGCAAGAAAAAAGTACTAGCCAAAAAATAGTGACAACAGAGTTGTAGAAAATATGTCTGTCCTCATGGGACATCAGCAGAAACGAAGGGCATACTGGGAGGATTTATCCCGGGCTTGTCAACAGTTTTTTGTTTGCTAGTTTCCAATACTGTGTCCCTCAACGGACGAGAAAGAAAAATTTAAATGTTTTACAGTATCCCACAAAAGTTAGTACACTCCTCATATTTTTGTAAATATTTTATTATATCTTTTCACGCGACAACACTGAAGAAATTACACTTTGCTACAATGTAAAGTTGTGAGTGTACAGCTTGTATAACAGTGTACATTTTTTGTCCCCTCAAAATAACTCAACACACAGCCATTAATGTCTAAACCGCTGGCAACAAAAGTGAGTACACCCCTAACTGAAAATGTCTCCCCTATGAGCCATTTTTCCTCCCCGGTGTCATGTGTTACAAGGTCTCAGGTGGGAATGGGGAGCAGGCGTGTTAAATTTGGTGTTATCGCTCTCACTCTCTCATTCTGGTCACTGGAAGTTCAATATGGCACTTCATGGCAAAGAACTCTGAGGATCTGAAAAAAATAATTGTTGCTCTACATCACTTGTTCTTAACCCTGTCCTCAAGTACCCCCCTCAACAGGCCATGTTTTGGGAATTTCTCTTAGATAAAATAGCTGTACAAAATACCAAGCCATTGACTCAAAACCTGCAAACATGGTCTATTGGGGGTACTTGAGGACAGGGTTGAGAACCACTGCTCTACATTATGATGGCCTAGGCGAGTGATGGTGAACCTTGGCACCCCAGATGTTTTGGAACTACACTTGCGATGATGCATTACTATACTGCAGAGTGCATGAGCATTGTGGGAAAGGTTCGCCATCACTGGAGTAGGCTATAAGAAGATTGTCAAGACCCTGAAACTGAGTTGCAGCATGGTGGCCAATGCCATACAGTGGTTTACCAGGACAGGTTCCACTCAGAACAGGCCTTGCCATGGTCAACCAAAGAAGTTGAGCGCACGTGCTCAGCGTCATATCCAGAGGTTGTCTTTGGGAAATAGACATACGAGTGCTGCCAGCATTGCTGCAGAGGTTGAAGGGGTTGGGGGGTCAGCCTGTCAGTGCTCAGACCATACACCGCACACTGCATCAAATTGGTCTGCATGGCTGTCATCCCAGAAGGAAGCCTCTTTTAAAGATGATGCACAAGAAAGACCGCAATTTGGTTCAGATGGTGTGTGTGGCGGCAACCAGGTGAGGAGTACAAAGACAAGTGTGTCTTGCCTACAGTGGTGGGTGTGTTATGGTTATGAGTGCAGCCCCAGTTCATTGAGGGAACCATGAATGCCAACATGTGACATACTGAAGCAAAGCATGATCCCCTCACTTTGGAGACTGGGCTGCATGATAACGACCCCAAACAAACCTCCCAGACGACCACTGCCTTGCTAAAGAAGCAAAGGGTAAAGGTGATGGACTGGCCAAGAATGTCTCCAGACCTAAACGCTATTGAGCATCCTCAAAACGAAAGGTGGAGGAGCGCACGATCTCCAACATCCACCAGCTCCATGATGTCGTCATGGAGAAGTGGAAGAGGACTCCAGTGGCAACCTGTGAAGCTCTGGTAAACTCCATGCCCAAGAGGGTTAAGGCAGTGCTGGGAAATAATGGCGGTCACACAAAATATTGACATTTTGGGCCCAATTTGGACATTTCTACTTAGGGGTGTACTCACTTTTGTTGCCAGCGGTTTAGACATTATTGGTTGTGTGTTGAGTTATTTTGAGGGGACAAAAAATTTACACTGTTATACAAGCTGTACACTCACTACCAGGGATGAGCCGAACACCCCCATGTTCGGTTCGCACCAGAACCTGCGAACAGACAGAATGTTCGCGTTAACTTTAAAACCCTATTAAATACAATGGACTCGAAAGTTCGAAATCTAAAGTGCTAATTATAAAGGCTTATATGAAAGTTATTGTCCTAAAAAGTGTTTGGGGACCCGGGTCCTGCCCCAGGGGACATGTATCAATGCAAATTTTTTTTTTCTTTTAATTACGTTTTTACGGGAGCAGTGATTTTAATAATGCTTAAAATGAAAAAATAAAAGTGAAATTT
This sequence comes from Rana muscosa, assembly GCA_029206835.1. Taxonomy (NCBI): domain Eukaryota; kingdom Metazoa; phylum Chordata; class Amphibia; order Anura; family Ranidae; genus Rana; species Rana muscosa. Next base: position 117,058,463 of record CM055121.1, read on the forward strand.
TCCTTTAAATTTCGTACCTGGGGGGTGTGTATAATATGCATGTAAAGTCGCGCATGTTTCCCGTGCTTAGAACTGTCCATGCACAAAATGTCATTTTTGAAGGAAAAAAAGTCATTTAAAACTCACTCGCGGCTATTAAATGAATTGTCGGCTCCCGGCAATACATAGAAAAGTCATTGATAAAAAAAAAAAAAAAGACCCCCAAATTCAATTAATGTTTATTAAAAAAAAAAACAACAACATTCCAGCGATGAAATCCAGTGTCCCGCGGCGATCCGATGTCCAGCGCTGTCCGTCATTGGCTGAGCCTGAGCGGACCTGATGGGGAACTTCCTCCGCAGTCTTTTAAATGTATAGACCCGCCCCTTCTAAAGTTCCCCATCAGGTCCGCTCAGCCAATGACTAGGTGTAAGGCTGAGGACCTGATGCGGAACATGAGAAGGGGCGGGTCTATTCATGAATTATACCGTGAAGGAGATTCCCCATCAGGTCCGCCCCCTCGGTATGTCAGACCCCGCCTACGTCATTGGCCTGAGCGGACCTGATGGGGAACTTCCTTCACTGTGTAATTTACACGGATCGCCGCGGGACACTGGATTTCATCGCTGGAATGTTTTTTTTTTATTTTTTTTATTTTTTTTTTAATAAAGGACTTTTCCAAGGTGTCGGTGTGGGTTATTTTTCACATTTTTTTACACTTTCTTCGTGAAATGGTAGGGGTACAATGTACCCCTTACCAATTCACATGGGGGGGGCCGGGATCTGGGGGTCCCCTTTGTTAAAGGGGTCTTCCAGATTCCGATAAGCCCCCTGCCCGCAGACCCCCACAACCCCCGAGCAAGGGTTGTGGGGATGAGGCCCTTGTCCCCATCAACATGGGTATATCCTCCCCATGTTGAGGGCATGTGGCCTGGTACCGTTCAGGAGGGGGGGGGGCGCTCTCTCGTCCCCCCCTCTTTTCCTGCGGCCTGCCAGGTTGTGTGCTCGGATAAGGGTCTGGGTATGGATTTTTGGGGGGACTCCACGCCATTTTTTTTTAAATTTGGGGTGGAGTTCCCCTTAAAATCCATGCCAGATCTGAAGGGCCTGGTATGGATATTTGGGGGAACCGCACGCATTTATTTTTTTAATTTGCGGCGGAGTTCCCCTTAATATCTATACCAGACCTGAAGGGCCTGGTAATTGAATTTGGGGGGACCCCCACGCTTTTTTTTTTTTTTTTAATCAATGACTTTTCTATGTATTGCCGGGAGCCGACAATTCATTAATAGCCGCGAGTCAGTTTTAAATGACTTTTTCCTTCATAAATGACACTTTGTGCAGGGACAGTTCTAAGCACGGGAAACATGCGCGACTTTACATGCATATTATACACACACCCTAGGTACGAAAATTAAAGGAATATTTCACTTTTATTGTTTCACTTTAAGCATTATTAAAATCACTGCTCCCGAAAAAACGGCAGTTTTTAAAACTTTTTTTTTGCATTGATACATGTCCCCTGGGGCAGGACCCGGGTCCCCAAACACTTTTTAGGACAATAACTTGCATATAAGCCTTTATAATTAGCACTTTAGATTTCTCCCATAGACTTTTTGAATTTGCCGCGAACACCCCAATTTGTTCGCTGTTCGGCGAACGGACGAAAAGGCAATGTTCGAGTCGAACATGAGTTCGATTTGAACTCGAAGCTTATCCCTACTCACTACTTTACATTGTAGCAAAGTGTCATTTCTTCAGTGTTGTCACATGACAAGATGACTCACTTTTGTAAGATACTGTAACTATTTATTATTCTATCCAATACTAAAAAGGTTTCTTCCTTTCAATATATTTTCACATAAATCTTTTGCTTTGTCCAAGTTAGAGTGTTTCAAGGGACATTATTACGAATATCACGTGTGAACCATGGGTACAGTCCTTACTTGTCTACTGTCGTTTTCTCTGCAGCCTTGAAGTTTTATAAGAGATCCTGGTGCTCTGTCCACAACAGTAAGACAAAGATCCATGTGTTTAACCGACTTGTCTTTCGTAAGAGCCCATTCCTGTAGTAAAAAGAATACAGACAATCAGGATTTAAAAAACAAACAAATCTAAAATCTTTTCTTACATTTAATTTCTCACTTACAACTCACTTTTTAGGTCTTCAGCTCTGCAGCCAACATATTATTTTTGTCAGATATTATAGCAGTGACATATTAAAGTATCTTCTATTTTCTCCAAACTCAAGCATGCCAAATCCAAACTTTAAGGTCAAACTAAACCCTCATACAGTATATTTCCATCTGCCATCTTATCCTCTATTTACAGTAGATTTGCATTTCCCATGGTGCTGCACATGTGATCAGCTATTGAGGACTAGAAAGATCAGTAGAGAGCCGACAAAAGCACACTGACAACTGTGAGAAGGTATCACCAATGGCATGCCTTGACCAGCATTTGCATATGCCAGTAGGCAGAATGTAAATGAAAAAAATGCATAAAGCAAGGTAGGTATATTTGAATAAGCATTTAAGATTTATTGAGCATTCACACTACTGTAGTGCATTGGTTTGCAAAATAGGCAGCCCTATCGTTTCAATGAGCTGCCCTACAGGCAAAAAACACAGGAAAAAAAAAAAATATCATACATCTTTTTGAGCTTTATGCGTTTTTAACCACACTTTCTTGCTTCAGCAAATCTGTGTCTCTTGCTTGGTGCGCTCATTAATTAATAATGAATGGCAACACAAGTGTGACATGCAATTTTTTGGGGGGAACGCAGGTTAAGCTTGTCTTGAAGAAGAAAAATTATAAAAATGATATCCATGTTTTAGGTAATTTTTGTCCACAATGGTTACTAACAAAACATTTAACTATACTCAGAACCAAAGATGGATGCACACATTAGGGGACATGAGTTTACGCATTGCTTCTCAACCTTTTGTTAGTAACACCACCCTTTAAAAAGTATGTAAGTCTAAATAGGGTCTTTCCTCTTTTCACATCAGAGTCCTCAGACCAAAAACTCTGATTGATTTGACATTAAAACGACTTTCAAACAGAATAACTGTCAGCAAATATGCATGTATAAATAAATAAATCAATCAGATGGTCTGTATTGTGGATCAGGCCACAGTACCACATAGGACTTTGACAGTAGTTTAAAGCTGGGTTCCCAGGCAGCAGTGTACAGGGGTTGGACAGAAATATGGAAACACTACATGATTTCCAGATGTGAAAGTGACGTTTTGCGTTAAAAGCAGATGGGATGCAACATTCTTTTGCTTCAGCTGTGGGATGAGACGCCTAGCTAACAGAGGGGAAGCCTCACTTTCATCATTCACTGCGTGCGCTGCTAGCAATACAGAGCCATGTCAGAGCTTACCGAGTTTCAAAGAGGGCAAACTGCTGGTGCCCACGTAGCTGGTGCCTCTGTGACTGAAGCTGCCAATTTATTGGCTGTGTCGTGAGGTACAATATCAAAGGTTATGACAGCATATACAGTTTCTGGGAAAACGTCAGCCGATAAGCATAAGCGCAGGCGACACGGTCAACTGACCGAAAGACAAAAAGGTCATTGCGCAGGATTGTGACCTGTTTTTTTTTTTTTTTTTGCATAAAGAATGGTATCCGATTCTATTATCTACAATCCAAGACTTATAATTTGTCAATTCCCAGGAGCATTACGGCCGTCTTGGGGGCCAAAGGCGGTCCAACACCATATTACAGTATCTCACAAGTTTGAGTACACCCCTCACATTTTTGTAAAATATTTTATTATATCTTTTCATGTGACAACACTGAAGAAATGACACTTGGCTACAATGTAGCGAGTGTACAGCTTGTATAAGTGCCGGTTCACACAGGGGCGACCTGGGATCCGACTTGAAGTCGCCCCTAGTCACCCCAAGTCACGCTGTTGAGAAAAGCAATGTAAGTGAATGGAGTCGTCTTAATGTACACTACTGCAGTCTCTCCGACTTCAGAAAAGGTTCCTGTACGACTTCAATCCGACTTCTAGGCGACTTGTGGGCAAGTCACCTCCAAAGTCGGATCGTGTCTTAACTAAAGCAACAATACAGGAAGAGAAAATTATTTTCTCATGTTTTCTCAGGCAAACCCCTCCCTCCCCCCTCCCACAGTGCTGATTCTTGTTTGATTGGCCACCGGAAAGCCTCCTGTCCTGGAGGCGACTTGAAGTCACCTTGTAAGTCGCCCCAAGTCGCGCTATGGTGCGCGCTCAGGTCGCATCCAGGTCGCCTCGCAAAGTCACGGCCAGAGTCGTGCCGCCTGTGTGTGAACCGACTCTAACAGTGCAAATTTACTGTCCCCTTAAAATAACTCAACACACAGCCATAATGTCTAAACCGCTGGCAACAAAAGTGAATACACCCCTATGTGAAAATGTCGAAATTGGGCCCTATTAGCCCTTTTCCCTCCCCGGTGTCATGTGACTTGTTAGTGTTACAAGGTCTTAGGTGTGAATGGGGAGCAGGTGTGTTAAATTTGAGGTTATTGCTCTCACTCTCTCATACTGGTCACTGGAAGTTCAACATGGCACCTCATGGCAAAGAACTGAGGATCTGAAAAAAAATTGAATTGTTGGTCTACATAAAGATGGCCCAGGCTATAAGAAGATTGCCAAGACCCTGAAACTAAGCTGCAGCATGGTGGTCAAGAGCATACAGCGGTTTAACAGGACAGGTTCCACTCAGAACAGGCCTTGCCATGGTCAACCAAAGAAGTTGAATGCACTTGCTCAGCATCATATCCAAAGGTTGTCTTTGGGAAATAGACGTATGAGTGCTGCCAGCATTGCTGCAAAGGTTGAAGGGGTGGGGGTCAGCGAACAGCGCTCAGACCATACGCTGCACACTGCAACAAATTGATCTGCATGGCTGTCGTCCCAGAAGGAAGCCTCTTCTAAAGATGATGCACAAGAAAGCCCACAAACAGTTTTCTGAATACAAGCAGACTAAGGACGTAGATTACTTGAACCATGTCCTGTGGTCTGATGAAACCAAGATGAAATTATTTGGTTTAGATGGTGTTAAGCTTGTGTGGTGGCAACCAGGTGAGGAGTACAAAGACAAGTATCTTGCCTACAGTCAAGCATAGTGGTGAGTGTCATGGTCTGGGGCTGCATGAGTGCTGCCAGCACTGGGGAGCTACAGTTCATTGAGGGAACCATGAATGCCAACATGTACTGTGACATACTGAACCCAAGCATGAACCCCCTCCCTTTGGAGACTGGGCCGCAATGCAGTATTCCAACAGAACGACCCTAAAAAACACCTCCAAGAAGACCACTGCCTTGCTAAAGAAGCCAAGGGTAAAAGGTGATGGACTGGCCAAGCATGTCTCCAGACCTAAACCCTATTGAGCGTCTGTGGGGCATCCTCAAAACTGAAGTTGGAGGAGTGCAAGGTCTCTAACATCCACCAGCTCTGATGTCATCATGGAGGAGTGCAAGAGGAATCCAGTGGCAACCTGTGAAGCTCTGGTGAACTCCATGCCCAAGAGGGTAAGGCAGTGCTGTAAAAAAATGGTGGCCACACAAAATATTGACACTTTGGGCCCAATTTGGACATTTTCACTTAAGGGTGTACTTACTTGTGTTGCCAGCGGTTTAGACATTAATGGCTGTGTGTCAAGTTATTTTGAGGGAACAGCAAATTTACACTGTTATACAAGCTGTACACTAACTACTTTACATTGTAGCAAAGTGTAATTTCTTCAGTTTTGTCACATGAAAAGATATAATAAAATATTTACAAAAATGTGAGGGGTGTATTCACTTTTGTGAGATCGTGTAGGTAACGATTTAGTTCTTTTACAATGCTTGTTTCCATAATTTTGTCCTTCCCTTCTGTATACTTTACACAGTAAATATTTTACAGGATGTTTTGCAGGGCTGTGCCATCTATAAGAGAAGGCCTGAAATGTTAAAGGAATAAAACATACCGTATATACGCGAGTATAAGCCGAGTTTTTCAGCACATTTTTTGGTGCTGAAAATGGCCCCCTTGGCTTATACTCGAGTCCTCCCGGCGCTGTCCCCATCTGCAGCCTTATTATCTCCCGGCGCTGTGATATATTCAGTCTAGTTGGCAGTCATGCAGTGTACTAAAGCCCAGCCTCCTCCTCGTCCTCGATAGGCTGAACACTGACTCACTGCTGGGAAACAGTCAGTGTTCCGTCACGGATGAGGAGGAGGCGGGGCTTTGGTACACTGCATGACTGCCGACTAGACTGAATATATCTCAGCGCTGGGAGATAATAAGGCTACAGATGGGGACAGCACCGGGAGATCATAACAATGGCAGATGGGCACAACGCCGATCAGGTGAGGCTGAGGCATGAAGATGGAGGACACAGTGAGGCTGAGGAATGCAGATGGGGGACACAGTGAGGCTGCAAATGGGCACTGTTGACCCTCTTTTCCACTTACAGTAGCTGCTGCATTCTCACCCTAGGCTTATACTCGAGTCAATACGTTTTCCCAGTTTTTTGTGGTAAAAGTAGGTGCATCGGCTTATATTCGGGTCAGCTTATACTCGAGTATATACGGTACATAGTCCAGATCACTTTTCTGTGATTACTGTTATTTACTCCATATAAGTTTTAAGAGATCTATGCAAAAGTGAACAAACTTGTATAGATACAAGCCTTTTTGTCTTATGGATATAAATAACACTTTAGGTCTGCATGTACTAATGACTGTACACAAAGATATACGACTGCCATTAGTTGACCCAAAGCATATGTAAGATTTCTGGACACTGAAATCTTCTCCAGCCAATATTCCCCCCCCCCCCCCCAAAAAAAATACAAGAATGCCACATTATTAAAAGGCATACATACAGTAAGATGGGACTTATTTTAATCATGCACAGAGTGTTGGAAAAAAATTTAATTTACTTTTTTCCACCAGCTCAAGATTTTTCAAAAAAGTGGAGTCTGCATGTAGATCCCTTCCAAGCATTTGGTGTGATGCCGGTATTTCTAATAAAGTTTATTTTCTTTAATAAACCTCTACCAGTTTGATGTTACCTGGCATTTAAGGTGGTAACAATGTAGCAGAGGAATGGACATGCACAAGGCCTCCATTTATGAGAATACCATACAGAAAATTTTAACTAAAGTCGAAATTCAAAACGTCTGTAGTCAATGCAAAGCATTACTATAGCAGGTCTTGATTGGCAAGACATTTTAAATACGGATACCGCCAGTTGATTCCCAACTCACCTTTTTTAGGGTGCCAATGTTTTTGTTACTGTTAATGCATGAAGACGTAGGGATTTGGTATGCTATGAGCTTTGTTCCTGCTAAATATCTGCCTCTTCCTTGCATGTCAACAAAAAGCCACTCCTGACTGTCTTGGCCAATGTAAATGCTTATGTAGCGCCCCCTGCTCCTGTTGACCAGGCGCTATTATCTAAATTTAGTGGGATGTCTGAACTGTAGTTAGTTCAGATTTCATGTTTTGGCTAAATTGGCCTATGTTCCAGCTTTGGCTGAGTTGGGTGTATTTCCCGCGGTTACCAGCAGGTGTCACTCCCACCTCTGGTTCGTGTTGGAAGGTACAACAAGCCGAGGCGTATTGGGTGCTTTTTCCCCAGAGGCGACCTAGTGGGAGGTTGATACCGCTGGGCATGCTGGGAGAGGGCACTTAAGGGGCGGACGCCATTTTTGGAGTCTCTCTCTCACCTCGTGGCCACCCTGGCCAGAGGTATGTGACAACTCCTCTTCCACCTCAGGGCCTGCTGGCCTCAGGCTTTCGTTACTGAAGGTAGGCCCAGAAGCTATCTGGGGCCTACTGGTTCGAAGGGTGATCCTGTGCTGTCTGTCCTGCAGGAAGAAGCTGAGCAATTAGAGGAACCAGGGGAGGACTCATCTTGAAGAAAACGCAGCAGAAGGCTGGTATCTCGAGAGGAGCCTGGGGCCTCAATTGGAGGATGCATCCTAACAAATTTGCCTCACAGTTATGCCGGGTCGGCTTAAAGGACTTTCTTATACTGTGCAGTTGTGCTTGAACTTTGGAAATTCTGATTATCAAGTCTGTGGCAGAGACTTTTATTTTGTCCGTGCATCATCCCGGCTGCTAGGCCAGTGAGAGGGGCCTATCCGGGTGAGCAAGATCCAGTGACAGCAAGTATACCTGTCTCCAGGATCTCGAGTGTCTCAGTGATCTGCACCAGGTACCTGAACTCCCCCCTAATCCTCCATCCCTCATTCTGCCAACGTTGTGGTTAATAAAAAAGCATTGGAAAAGACTCGGTGACTAGCGACCGTGCTTTATGCAACTTTTTAACCCTAGACTTTGAGCCAACACGGAGAACAGTGGGGTAATGGCAGACCAAAACTAACCAGCAGCTCCTACGGGGGTAGTGCTACACTTAAGAACAGCGAATGCCTAAAACCAACCACATATACACCCACTCGCTCCTGCTCCAACCGCATAACAGAACTTCTGTAAGAGGGAAATCTTCGTAATTGTGCCCACTCACTCCAATTATCTGTTCTAGCAGCAAGCTAAGAGCAAGGCCATTTTACGTGCAAAAAACAAACAAACCAAAACCTACAACCGTTTTCAAATTTGAATTATTATTATTATTTTTTTAACTGCGGGTGACTGACACACCACAAATGTACAGGAGTCAACAGATGTAAACATGCAAAAAAAAAAAAAGCAGACGCTGCAAATACAAAGGACGCCCCATTCTTTCTAATATCAACAACTTATTGAAAGGCACTCGTTATTAAAAGTTTAGCAAAAGGCACTCCATTTGACATACCGATTAATAATTTCTGCTGGCATTTTGGACATTTCCTATAAATCAGAACTAAACAGAACAGCTTAAAAATATTGCCATCAGTTCTTTCTATAAAGGTCTAATACGTACTTGGTTACCCCCTGCATTATGACATTCATAGACACCCACAACTCCATCTGCAAAATGGCCCAATGTGTCAAGACAGTTGGTTCCTTGTTGTAAGGCTCCGAATGCAATGTCCTGATGGTCAGGAACTCTAGAAATAAATTGAAACATATCAATGAAAATATAATAAATCTGTGCACGTTACATACTGTAGCCTCAAATACTTTAATAATCAGTATTCCCTGTAACCGGTTTGTCTATATCATTTCGAACAAAGCCAGAAAACGCCATGCTGTTATTAACATGCAGAGCTGGCACACTCATGAAACGCACACCATTTTAATTAAAGGATAAGTGTTCCCTTGTGATAAAAATAAAAATTAAATGTTGTGTCTCTTTGCACACCTGTCTGATTGAACGCCTTTAATTAGCCAGAGCCATAACATTTTTGAGATTTTGCAACTGGTGAGAGGCTGCAGAAGGAAAGCATCCTTTTCACACAGACGCCAGTGTTTTGGAAGGCTCAATATGGGCTTAATTTTATTAAGTCTCATTAAAACTTCATAAAAACGAGAACAGATACAATAGTGATCATAGTACAACATGGGTATAAGTTTCTCAAATTCCGACGTGTTTCGAGATGCTCTTCTTCAGGGAACTGAGAAGTACATACAAATCCAGTGGATCACACATATCATGTAACTGTTAAGCCTCGTACACACGATCGGATTTCCATCGGACAAATCCGTGGATTTTTGTCCAAAGGGCGTTGGCCTTGAACTTGTTCTGCATACAGACAGCAGAACTTTTTCAGCCAACATTCACGAAACTACGTGTTTTTTCTGCTCTTTAGCGCCACCCTTTGGGCAACTTCTGCTAATGTTGTCTGATGGTTAACGTTGGTTCGGGGCATGCGTGTTTGTACTTTGGATTTTAGTCCGACGGACTTGTGTACATACGATCGGATAATCCGACGGAACACATTTGTTGTCGGACAATTTGAGAGCATGACCATCCAACATTTGTTGTCGAAAATTCCGACAACAATTGTCCGATGGAGCATACAGACGGTCGGATTATCCGACAAAACACGTCCATCGGACAATTGTTGTTGGAATTGTTACAGAAACATCACACTGGAGGGATGTTCAACCAGATGTGCTTATTCATGGGGATGTCTGTTCATCTATCCACACCTATGGCTGAATGGTCTTGAAGTGCAATCCAGCACAGTCTGCCTTATTTGCTCCCTTGAAAGCCTGTGCCTGATTCACATCTATGTGATATCATAAGTTCAAATACATTTGCCAGTGACATCCTCTTGATTTAAACTGGGCCCTAGATTGCAGCTTGAGGACAAAAGGATTCCAACATTTTGAAACCATTCTTTGAGATGTACATTTGCAGATCCTGTCAGGATAAGAGGACTCTGTCTTATTGTGTGGTGGTTGTGCATCCCTCCAGTATGATAGTTCTGTAACAGTTACATGATATGTGATCGACTGGTTTGTATGTACTTAGTTCCCCTGAAGAAGAGAGTATCTCGAAGCGCGTCAGTTTATGAGAAACGTATGGCCAAGTTGTACTATGATCACTATTACATCTGTTCTCTTGTTTTATGAGGTTTTAATATGACTTGATCACCAAAATTAAAACATTTTTAATATAAATAATGCATTTGATATCCATACCTCAAAAGTCCCATTCCAACCAATTTTGTCATATGCTTTAGGGACATTGCATGTTTTCTCTTGGGGGTAAATACACTCAATGCTTTTTTCATATTAACTGTACACATGCACAAAATCAATAGCCAGCTTGATTTAAAGCAGTGTCTTCATAGCCTTTAGTCACTCAAGACTGCTTGTGCTCATTTCTGAATGTTCCCATGTAAAATAATTTGAGCAGTAGCAAGTGGTTTTCCCCATTACATTTTTTTTTCCCATAATTTTGCCAACACTTAAAGTGGTTGTAAAGGCAGAAGGTTTTTCTATCTTAATGCATACTATGCATTAAGATAAAAAAACCTTCAGTAAACAGCAGCCCTCCCATACCCCCCCCCCCCACACACACACACACTTATTCTTACCTGAACCCTATTTTGATGTTGCATGAGAGGCTCGGCTGTCCGAGACTCTCCCTCCTGATTAGCTGAGACACAGCAGCGGCACCATTGGCTCTTGCTGCTGTCAATCAAAGGCCGAACCACAGCTCTGTGTCTGAATGCACACAGAGAGCTGCGGCTCAGCTGCCCCCATAACAAGCTGTTTGCTATGGGGCACTCGACAGGAGGGAGGGGCCAGGAGCACCAAGGAGGGACCCAAAAAGGAGGAGGATCCGGACAGGTTTGTTATTTTTAAATAAAAGAAATATGAGACTTTAGTATCATTTTAAAAAGCTTTCTGTTAAGAGTCTGGCCAGTTACCATCCACTTAAAGCACAACTGATGTCTCACAACTTTTTATCTTTTTACTTGGTAAACATACTGGTTGTTGCCCTCACACTCCAGTGCTCTGTGTTGGCAGAGCTGAATAACAGCCTCAACCCTCATCACGTCTCCTCACACAAGCTTGCATTGAGGGGATGCGTCAGTTCAGCGCTGTTACTGAATGCCCAGTGCACTAAATCAAACTCTAGTAGTGCCTACTTATTGATACAGTCCTATCTAGACATCCTACACAAACCAGCAACAGGAATGTGGTGGTAAGATAATCAAAATAATGGATGCAACAAGACTGAAAATGGTTGTTGGTATTTCTATCAAACTAAATCTATTTATGTGACTTATTTGGCTTTGCTATCAGCTGTAAAATGCTTTAGGAATTTAGCAAACCACTAAATCATGAAAAATGTTGCCAGTCCGGGAACGTGCAGTTTATATAAAACAGTCAAGGTAGCTGCTCCCATAGTAATTTAGAAATGTATAGAAATGTTATTTTGCATCCAGAATAAAATTTATTTTTGATTCCCACCTTCAGAAGAAATGACACAACCTCACAAACACAAATCTTACCTGAGCTCTGGATATACATTCTCCAAGTACCACTTGAAAGGTTTGCAGCCCAGTTTTTTCTTCAGCTCTGTGCGGCTCTGAATACTAAATTTGAATACATAAGTTAAACTTTAAATTTGTTAAAGCCCAAAAAATACAGCCAAAACATATTTCATTTTGAATAGAGTGAGGAAGTGTTACAGCCTCTCAAGTATTTATTGCTGCTGTATCCCAACTGGGAAAATATTAGTATAGGAAGTGATGGAACTTTTTTCCAAAGGAGGCAGAAAAAGCTATATTTTTAGGCTCCATGTACACTGAAGCTGATAAACTGCAGTTTATTGGCGTTTTTTTTTAAAAAGCCCATTAACTGCACTCTATGTTAGCCTATGTGTTCATGTACACATAGCGTTTTTTAGCGTTAATGAGCAGTGGAGTTAATGGGCTGTTTTCTGAACGCAAGAAATTCGCGTTCAAAGTGACGTTTTTCGGCTGGAAAAAACGCAAAACGCTGAAAAACGCTAATAAATGCTCAAAAATGCTGGTCGCCAGCGTTTTTTAGCGTTTTTTATTCATAGGAAAAAAAAAAAAAAAAGCTAAAAACCGCTACACTGAAAAACGCTAATAAACGCTAGTAAAAGCTATATTTTAAAGCAGCTTTTTCTGCCACAAATCTGGCGTTCAAAACAACTGTTTTTGAGCTTCTGTGTACATGGAGCCTTACTTGAGTGAGGAGGCTTACTTATGACATGGTTTATTTATTGATGTCTGCGCCTTCTTGTCCTTGTGATAAGTGTCACAAAAACAAAAAGTGAGAAAAAATCTCCTCAATGAAGTCAAAGACAGCACCTAAAATCTGCTGAATTTAAAGTCTCCCTACTCTATCCCAAACAGTAGCTCATGTGGAATACATTTGTCAAACATGTATAAATAAGAAACTATGGGGGGAATTTCTCAAAACTGGAACAGACAGAATCTGGATCAGCTGTGCAAAAGACAACCAATCAGCTTCCATCTTTAGCTTGTTGAGTTACGCTTTGAAAATTAAAGGAAGAAGCTGATTGGTTGTCAAAAACAGCTGCTTGATGAATTCCTCTACATGTGTATTGTTACTTGAATTTAGGAGCCCCTGGATTATTCCAAGTCTGCAGTATACCAGCAAGAAAGAGTTGCACCTACATGTATAAGGCAATTACTGGGTTTGGAAAAACATTAAGGGCACGCCACATTTACATTAAAAAAAAATTATGGTTACTAAGGAATATATGTACATGAAAGTTTTTGTGCCCGGAGTTCAGCTTTAACACAAGTGTCCTATGCCACCTATAAGCAAAAGACTGTGTCGAACAATAAATCTGTTCTTACAGGTACCTCTGCAGTTCTTGGCTGTACTCACAAATGTATGACACAGATTAGCCCCTGCTGTAGCAGTGTAATTACTTGGGGAGAGCAGACTAATGCCGCGTACACACGATCATTTTTCCCGTCGGGAAAAATGACATTTTTTCCTTTGGACGAGAAAAACGATCGTCTGTGGGCTTTTTGCCGTTTTTCCCGACGGGAAAAACGGCATTAATCACGATGAGAAAAATTAGAACATGTTCTAATTTTTCTCGTCGTTTTCCCTGACATTTCTTCCGCGGCAGTGTTTCCCATAGGGAAACACTGCCGCGGAGCCCATAGACGATCGTTTTTTTTAAAAATGACGAGAAAAAATTACCGTGTGTGGGGAACAAGCTGTTCCCTCGTTTAAAATGTCATTATTCACAGCGGTTTTTAAACCGCCGTGAATAATGATCGTGTGTACGCGGCATTAGAAAATGCTTTCTCCTGCCTGCAGCAGATTGGCGACATGATCTTAGCCTGAGCAGTCTCACTTGAATGAAACTCAAGAAATGCTTTTTAATTATGAAAGGTACAGCACTTTATAAAAAAAGGTTTACTTGTACTGTACATTGTGACATGTCAAGAATTTAGTCATACACACTTGTACAGTTACTGACAGGTCCATCTTGATCAAATAAGTTGAGCCAAAGCGAATACTTACTTTCCATAAGGTACATTTCTAGCAGAGGGCACAGCTGCATAGTAAAAATTCTTGTATTCATCCATCCAAACCTCTGCTGCCCTGCGTGTATTCCTGAAATTGGAAAACGCATATATTACAATATGTACTTGAAGGAAGAGATGTTAAACATCAAAGTAACCCAGTCACTGCAGGATCAAACCTGAAAAAATAATTACCTGTAAAAGACTAGGCTTACTATGAGTTGAATCGCTGCTGTGATCCTGCTCCTCGTCACTGCAAGTATTTAGCCCTTTGGATGAGTTAAATATTTGCTTTCCCTGCTGCATGCCGTGGTTCCTCAAAGCAGGTCATAAGCACTTTAGTGATCTATTAGTTGGCAGGAGGAACCACAGAGTGCAGAGGGGGGAGCAAGTACTATACACAACAGAAAGTCTGAAATACGTGGAGCAGTAGTGGAATAACATCACCACATTGTTTCAAAACGATAGACCACAAAAAAGGCAAGTATAGAAACTCTTCTCTTACAAATAATTATTTTAGTCTTCACCCTGTAGAAACAGAGCCTCTTGAAGGTTACAGCCATAACTAAATGAGGCGGCGGAGTTTCTTCCGTCTGCCAGGGGGAGCAATTCCCCTTGCCGGCGGCGTCCCCGATCACTTCCGAACGTCGCAATGTCGTCCGCGCATGCAAGGTAGTATACCTTGCATGCGTGCGACTTCACAACGTTTCGCATTTGCGGCGGAAGTGACGGCAGCGGCCGGGGATTTAAGTCTTTCCGGGACGCTGAGGGAGCCACCTAAGGAGCGCCGCCATTGCGGCTTGGTTTCCTCGGCCTAGCAATGTGTGGATGGGGGCGGGGCGCCTGGCCTTGGAACACATTTTCCCCATTAAGGGCAGTATAAATGTATGCAGGGAGCTAGGTGGATCTTGCCAGGATCCCTAGCATACAACTATGGACGGCAGGATAGTCTCCAATATGTAAGTATATCCAGTGGCGGCCCGTCCATAGGGGGCGCCCGGGCACCGCCCCCCCCCCCTCCCTCCTGTGGTCACCAAAAAAAAAAAAACGGGCCCTTTAAGAGTTTTTTTTTTATGTCTTTTTTTCACACATGGCGGCGCGACCATAGTGGGCGCAGAAGCGCCGCTACTGCTCGCTTCTGCGCCCGGCCGTCACTCACCACAACAATACATAGGTTCATGCATTGCATGAACCTATGTATTGCTGCCGCCCACTATTCAGATGGCCGGCCTCTTGAGCACCGGCCATCTGAATCACAGCGTCTGATTGGCCTTTAGAAGTGCCTATCAGAGCCAGCAGGCTCTGATAGGCTTCCCGACTACAGCCTGAGGGCTGTAATCGGCTTCTAAATATCTAATGAGAGGACGCACAGGGGTGCGTTCCCTGGCCAATCAGGCTCACCGGGTCTGGTTACCGGTAACCTGATTGGCTGAAGTGACATTGAGGGCGGGAGAAGACATCGAGGACGGAGAAGGACGGCGCTGACTCGAGGAAGGTAAGTGCAGGGCTAGGGGGGAGAAACTGGCTGCATTATGGGGGAGAAACTGGCTGCATATGGGGGAGAAACTGGCTGCATATGGGGGAGAAACTGGCTGCATATGGGGGGGGGGAAACTGGCTGCATATGGGGGGGGGGAAACTGGCTGCATATGGGGGGGGGGGAAACTGGCTGCATATGGGGGGGGGGAAACTGGCTGCATATGGGGGGGGGAAACTGGCTGCATATGGGGGGGGGGAAACTGGCTGCATATGGGGGGGGGAAACTGGCTGCATATGGGGGGGGGAAACTGGCTGCATATGGGGGGGGGGAAACTGGCTGCATATGGGGGGGGGGGAAACTGGCTGCATATGGGGGGGGGAAACTGGCTGCATATGGGGGGGGGGAAACTGGCTGCATATGGGGGGGGGGGAAACTGGCTGCATATGGGGGGGGGAAACTGGCTGCATATGGGGGGGGGGGGAACTGGCTGCATATGGGGGGGGGGGGGAAACTGGCTGCATATGGGGGGGGGGGAAACTGGCTGCATATGGGGGGGGGGAACTGGCTGCATATGGGGGGGGGGAAACTGGCTGCATATGGGGGGGGGGGAAACTGGCTGCATATGGGGGGGGAAACTGGCTGCATATGGGGGGGGGAAACTGGCTGCATATGGGGGGGGAAACTGGCTGCATATGGGGGGGGAAACTGGCT